>JAAGNO010007821.1:43995-65100 GCA_033439905.1 Ceryle rudis | reverse complement strand
AGAAGTTAATAAATATCTAGAGAAAATTTAAAAATAAATGTTCAGTATTTTAATTTATATTGCAACAATTTCAAAATTGGAAAAAATCTGTAGTTTTTCAAACATATTGCAATGGGCTGGCTTGATGAATGTATACTGAGAATTACAAATATGTTAATATTTGCATTGTGTGGTAAATTTTTATCATGCATGTTTATACAGACCCTTTCACTCGAAGGCATTTCAGATTCTTGAACAATGCTAACTAGCTGAGATATGAAGGAAGACTAGTCAAACTGCCATAAAATGGATTTTTCTGTTACTGTAATATTTGTTAACACCTCTCATTTCTGTCAAACAAATTCTGTTCTCTTTCACTCTAAAATTATTTTAATTGTATTTCAAATACTTTTCTGATGGAGCTTGCAATTGCATCAGATATTTAAACATTGATAACAATGTTTAATGTATTATTTAAATTCTGCATATAGTCAAGATTAGTCATTATTATTTTGAACTTACTGATCAAAAATGTGAGAAATAGTAAAGAATTCAGTTTCTCCTAGAAATCTTTCCTGACATGAATTTCACTTACACTTTTTCCAAGGAAGAAAAAAGCTATTTTTCAGTTTCATAATTGGTAATGCAAAGTGATGAAAATTTAAATAAAAGTAGGGGGTTTTTTTCATGTTTGGAGATGTAATAATCAGGACCAAGCATGATATCTAGTCTCATTCTCAGCCTTAATACAGTGGTTTTGTCAAGGCTACAAGTAAGCAAAGGTGATACAGCGCTCTAGAAAAGGTTTTTTTCATTTTTTTCTCAATGTCTTAAAAACATAGCTCAGTACAGCTGCTTAGTACAGTACAACTGAGTCTAGTACTATTATCAAAATAATTCTGTTATATTTTTTCAGCTGAATTTTTTTTCCATTTAATTTTTTTTCAGGAGATTGTTGATTGATTGATTATGAAGCATAGTTTGACATGATTTTGATTATCTGTTTTTATGGAAACTGTTATATAATGTGCTTTTGTTTAAATTGCTTCATTTACTTCATGCCAGCCTAAGATTGTAAAATAGAGACTTCAACTGTAAAGCAGTAAAGCAAGTGTCAGAATCAGAGCCACAAGATAAAGTAGGGAACCACCTCCTATTCTCTTGCATGATTATGTTTGTAATATAAGCATATAAGTATTTACTTTTATGTTGATATACAGAAGAAATTCACCTTTTTTCATCTTTATTATTTTAGCTATGTCCTCCAGGGGCCCGTGATTTTCGAGAAAAACAATGTGCAGACTTTGACAATATGCCTTTCCGGGGAAAGTATTATAATTGGAAACCCTACTCTGGAGGTATGGTATAGATTTGCAAAAATGTTTTCTTATGTGAAGTCTGCAAAATTATATAAATTATATATATAAAGTAATGTTTATAAATTAAATGGCTTGACTAAGATACAATGAGCAAAGTTTGCTAAAATTTTACTTTTATCAATTGATGAAAATGTTACAAGAAAGGCCATCTCTGTTCTGGTAGAGTTTTGTATTACTGTGAAGGGGAATGACCATCAATGTAGGGAGTCCACTTAGCAATGTGGAGCCCTTCTCCACCTGCAGTTGCAATAGAATTAGAGTTTACATAGGTGATCTGTATGTGCCTTTGACACTATGGTGATGAGTTCGGTATAAAAAAATTCAATATAAATTTTCCTTACTTAAGATCAGAAGATGAGAAAAAGGAGAAAGAGGAAAAAAACATTTATAAGAGTCTCTAAAGACTACTTTGATAATCAAATTATAAATAATCACACTGTGTAATAAAAGGGTATTTAGGGGCAGGGAAGAGAGTTTCTTTTTCTCTTTGAGACAGTTTATTCAAACTTAGTTATGTTTCTGTCATTGCTCAAAGTTCATAACTGCCCCTTAATTTTTTTGTCTTTTCCTGTTCTAAACCCTGAGTGAATAAGTCCATGTTCCCCTTTGTGCTTTTGTATTTTATTGTATTGAATTGTTTTATTCTTAGATTTTTAGATCAAAATCCTGAAAAGGACCATTGTGATCATGTGGTCTGAGCTGTAGTGTAATTAAATAAAAGAAATAAATTCCTAATAAGAATAGTCTGATCTTGTTTTTGAAATTTACCCTGACATACTTTTAGCAGTACATTCTTTCATTATTCATGTTTTTCAAATGTTGAAGTGGTATCTTTATTGGTTTTAATTGTTCAATAAACATTAGGGTTGTATTAACATAATTGAATAATTTTGGAGCCAGTCATCATTGCCATATCTTACTATGAGAAATAATATTTTTTGCAAGAAAGAGTCAGAGACATCAATAAAGGGAAGTAAAATAAAGTGTATACATTATATGTGTCAGGTATGAGATAAGATGATACATTTATGATCTGTTTATACATATAAATTTTAAATTAATTATTAAATTTTCAAGTATTCTCATCAGTGTTTGTTTGTTTGTTTGTTTTTGTTGTCCAGGAGGAGTTAAACCATGTGCATTAAACTGCTTGGCTGAAGGTTATAATTTTTACACTGAACGTGCTCCTGCAGTAATAGATGGGACTCAGTGCAATGCTGATTCACTGGATATCTGTATCAATGGAGAATGCAAGGTTACACATGTTTTATAAAGTATTTACAGATTGGTTTGTTGTGTCTGCTATCTCCCACATTTAATTACAGTATTTGCTTGTTGCTTATGTGAAGCACTCCTGTTGGCAGGTCAGGTTAATGAAAGAGTAAGATTGAGACAAAAGGATAAAAAAGCTATTGTATAAGTTAGACAAATAATTGGAATGTTGGTAGCTTCTCACAGACATTCAACAGAATCTTTCATTTTTCCTTCTTTCTTGCTTTGTGGTTTCTGTTGAAGAATTGGTGGAAAGGGCAACAGGAGCTGAACAGAGTCCTTGCAGTGTTCGAAGACTTATTCTATCATTCTAATTGGAACACCGCTCTGGCTGAAAAACAGTAAACATGAACATATTAATCTGTTTCTCTCTTAAAGAGTTCATCCTGTTGCAAAAAATTCTTCTACTTAATATAATTGAAACAGAAAGTTATCACTATTGCTCTACAGTTCTAGAAAAAGTGTATAATGATGCAAGTATTTGCCATTTACTAAAATCTGATTATATTGTAAGATTCCCATAGAGCTTCATTACATTAAGTTGAATAAAATTGGAGGTTCTGTGCCATATTTTTGGTTGCATATATATCCTACTGCTTCTTCAGTTTAGCAAAGCATTTAATTATGTACTTAAGCTTAGACATCTGAACAGTATTGGTGACTCTAAAAGTTATTTGATTTCACTGAAACCACTAGCATAACTAAAGTTGAACCTGATACTTAAATTCTTTGCAAAATTAAGGGCTGAAGATATATTTTTATTCGATAAACTTGATGACATCAAAAGCATTTGCCATGTATTAATAAACTAACAGTTAAAAAAAAGCACAAGAAATAACCTGTGGAATTCTAGTGTGCTTTCTAAATAAGAAAATACAAATAATTAGACTACATCTCAAGTTGAGAATGACCTGTATAATAGAACTGGGCTGCTGTCTTATTGGTGAATTAGAAAGTCAAAACGTAACTGGTTAGAATAATACTATTAGAATAATATTATTTTGTCAGTTCTTGAAAGTATTTTAACTTATGGCCTATGTATTACCTGTTTACAAGGTAGTAGATAAAGATCTAGCTGTCTCTATTTTTACTAGCCTTGTAATAGACTTGAATCCATAAGTTCTAGGGTATTAATCATTGTTCACTATACATAGATTTCTCAAATAGATAATCATAAATGTAACATAATTTTTATGATTAGGTATAGACATGTCTTTTTCCTGAAGGCTTTTGAATCCTATCTAATACAGCATGTAATTCAGAGTTTCACTATGTTTCATTCTGCATTCATTCTTACAGTAAATTAATTTACACTTCATATTCAAACTTATAAAAATAATTGCAAATGTTGCCTGGAGGATATGGAAATAGAGTCTATGAAGCTGTAAATGCATTTGGGAACAGTATTGCTATTTATGCTGCATAAATGTTTAAGAAAGACACAGCAAATACCTTAATAAAGCAATAGAAATGGAACACAGCTGTTGTAATATTATGTAAAAATATCACTAATTGTTTATTGATAACTGTAGTAATTACTTGTAAAATGCTGTGAGTTCCATTCCTGAATGTCACAGTAGAAATATAAAGTACTTATTAATCAATATTTGGTAACAACCCAAAATGTGGATTGTTCTCCTTTTTTATTTTCTTTCTCAGGGAAGTGAAAACCTGCTTACAGAAACAGCTATCAAAACCAGAGTAGATACAAAGAAGACCTGAATATCTCAGACTTGAGAGAAACACTTCAAAAAAAAAAAAAAACTATGAAAATAGTTGTGCAAGACCATCATCCTGTTAAAATATCTATTCTTATCTGTTCCCAGCATGTAGGTTGTGATAATATTTTGGGGTCTGATGCTAAGGAAGATAGATGCCGTGTTTGTGGAGGAGATGGGAGTACGTGTGAAGTCATTGAAGGTTTCTTCAATGATTCATTGCCCAGAGGAGGTATGCACGTATATGTGCATTCTATTGCACAATGCATTTAGATGACCTTTTAGCAAATAGTAGTGCTGCATTGATATCCGGCATGGCATTGCTGCTGGTCATTCACTTTGACTCATTTTGCCTCATTTCCTTTTCCTTTCTTAGTTTGGATTTATCTCAAATACAATATTTCAGAAATATCATTAGGGTTCATTACTGAGTACTTAGTTCCCATGGTCTTTAATACACTTTAAAAGAAGTAGGAGGATTTTTTTATTATTTAGTTGTAGTGGTAAAGTACAAGTAATGTTGTGTATGATTTTAATGTCTAGTTAGAATCTGATATTCAGTCATAAATTAAATTTTAGAAAAAAAAGAACCCAGAAATATCTCTTAAATTCATCTTACTAACAACACAGCAAATGTATATGGGCAATCAGTTTAAATCTTAGCTCAGAATAGACAATATTAGTGTTGCAGTCTTAGTGTTACCAGTTTTGGGCTCCCAAATACAGGAGAAAGACTGATGCAATGCAGTGAGTTCAGTTCAGTAAGAAACCACTAAGACTGTTGGGGTCTGGAGTGCTTGCCCCTCTGTGAGGAGAGGCTGAGACAACTGGGCTTATTTATTCTGGAGAAACAGGACTTTTGTTGGGGGACCTGGTGTCAGTCTCCCAATACCTATGAGAATTTTATGGAGCAGACAGTGCCAGGCTCTTCACAATGGTGGGTACATGGTGGGAGAAGAGATAACACCTATAAATTGAAACAAGACGTGTTGACTGAATGGTAGGGAAAACTTTTTCCTCAGGACAGGCCCAACAGTGGACAGGTTGCACCGTTTCCATCTTTAGAGTTTTTCATGACCCAGCACAATAAAGCACTGAGTATCTCTGTCTGGTCCTTTAGCTGACCCTGCTTGTAGCAGGAAATTGGACTAAATGCCCAAGATCCTCTCTATCGTGAACTATCCTATGATCCTAAAGTCATTTTGTATGCTAATTACTTGTAATGCATTGTTGAAAAGACATTATCAGCACTTCAAAAAATAAATTCCTTTCTACATGGTAAATTCTGGCTATCACAAATTCTTGGATGAAATTTAATTTTTTCCTTTATAACACATGAAAGAAAATACTCAAGTACATTTGAATCCTGTATCTCATACTAATAGTTAGTAGTAAAAAATTTATTAATGGCAAGTTTCGCGACTAATAGTGATTAATGTAAACAACAACAAATAAAATTTACCTTTGTTTTATAGGCTATATGGAAGTGATTCAAATTCCAAGAGGTTCTGTGCACATTGAAATCAGAGAAGTGGCAATGTCAAAAAACTACATTGGTAAGAGCAAGGTTTAAATAGCAGGCTGTTAAGTCAGAGTTTGTTGTGATTTGGAGGTATGTTTTCTGTTATAGCCAAACCATACCCACAGTAGAAGCAGAGGGGGGGGAACTGTTAGCCTTTAATATTAGGTTGTGATCAGACAGTTGCAGCAGTTGAATTGGATATATTCTCTTGAATGGAGCTAATGAAATACATCACATGATCCTGTCTTGTCCACTCAGTGCAAAATCAGGTCAACTTCACTATAGTTACAGTGTCTTTCTTGAGCTGGAGTGGATGAGGAACACTCAAATGATCTACTGTCCCACTATGAAGTAGTATCTTCCTCTGGAAAGTCTCTGGTCTTGGGGGATTATACTGTTAAAAACCACAATTTCATTCTTGGAATGGTTATTCATCAACAGCCATAGTTACTTAAATGATAATAATGCTGTCTCCTTATCTTAAGGCCATTCAGCATATTAATTCCACAGTGTTTCTATGTTGCTGTGTTGTAGGGACTAGATGCCATCCCTCTTGTATAAATAAAGAAAATGAGGTGTAGAAAAACTAGGTGCTTAATTGACATCATTCAGGATGCATATTGTAAAGGACAGAATTAATTTCAAATTCTCAGATTATTTCTTTAACGGTGTTAAATTTGTTTTTTGTATTGTTTAATACTGATATGTACAAATCTGGCTTTGTCAAACTCAAGACAACAGGCATTTCTGAAATCTCTGTACCCCAATTCAGTAGTCAGGTCACAGTAGTGAAGTGCAAGAATACCAAATCCTTAGTCAAAAATAGATAGGAGAGGTGACAACAAACTAACAGATTTAACATGACCAAAAGCTATTACCTGTTTAGGCTGAAGAGCAGCTGACAAAGTTACTTTTGTCAGTCTGAACCCCATGTATTGATACATATAGCACTAAGGTGTTGGAAAATGTAGGATGTCTGTGAGTGTGACTTAAAAGGGCAATTAGTCTCCTAGGTACATTAATTCTTAAATTGATTATGTTGATAATAATGATAGCATTTACTGTTGGATGGCTACTTCTGCCTTCTGTAATTCACCAGATAATCAATCTCCCTCCATTCTGTAGGAGTAATACCATTCTACTACTCCAGTAGTAGAGTGCGTATTATTCTTCCAGCATCATGCTGCCCATGGCCCATCCCCCATCTCAAAATATATTGCTGATAAGGTTGCTTTTATATCCTATACTTACATTTTGAACAGTTGTGGTTGGAGAGAAGCATACAATGCGTCCTGTCATGGTTATTTTCTTCTAAGAACTATTTCATGGACATCTGAAAAATGGAACAAAGATAACACTTAGATACTACAGTTAAGTTTGTTACTCCTCTGTTTTATATACAGAGGAAATTAATCTGGAAAAGTAATTAGATTGGCAGCATCTGTATAAGATGAATGAAAAATGTAAATTTTTTGGCTTAATTAAAAAATATAGACATTTTATCTCATGTGGCCACAGATCTGAAAATTCAGAGTGATACACAAGCTCTTTTTTTACATGCTTGACACAATTTCAAGGTGCTTCCTGAGTATCAGTCTCTCTCTTCACTACTCTGTTTCATGCCACAGAAGCCCTAACTATGCAAGTGGGGGATTTCACTCCTTCAGTAGTTTCTTGGAAAGTATCCAACTTCCAGAGGTGTCATTATATCCTAATGAAAGATAATCTTACTGTATCACAGTGGCCATTTCATTTTGCGATGGGATGCTTTGTTCTGTGAGTGTGAACCAGATCACTATTTTAGGATCACTGCTTTATAGGGAAAGGAAGGCTTCTAGTTTGTTTGCACCCTTAAAATAACTATACGCACAATGGTAGTTAAAAATGAGTTTATTATGTTAAATACATTCCTCAAGGGTATTGTTTTATGGGTATTTTTTTAGTGATAGTGTCAACTTCATAGCTCCTTCCCTGTCTTTATGGAGTTTCCTCAGTTCCAGGACAGCTGTTTTTGTGGCCATGCCATGACCCAGATCGGAGAACTCATTCAGTTGAGAGTAACCATTTACACATATTACTGTATTTTGTTTTATGTGCACTGCTGCCAAGTATGTAACCACAGTCTAAGAAATCAATTTCTCCATTTGGAAGTATATAAAAAAAGGAAAAAAAGAAACTTTCTTCCTCTGTAGCTGTGACCCTGGCTTCAAAGTTTCCTCTTTGTTCTTTTCAGCTAGCAGGCTTTCAAATAAACTTGCAACAAATATCCCATGGTTCCTTAAACCAAGATCCAGTTCTTTTGCAAGCCACGGCCTCAAATTTAGACTGCAGTTAGATATTTGGCAATTCAGTTAGGTCCGTCAGTACCTGTCCTCCTTCCCCCTATCTCTGGGTGATCACTTCTGCCCCAGTATTGCTCCTGGTGTTGGGACAACAAAAGCACCTATCTGCAGCTACATAAATAATTAATATTTTAAACTGTTATGTCCAGCAAGTAACTTAGCAACAAAAAAATTTCTGTTTTCAGAGATGCTGAAAAAATGTTTGTTTAGTAATGCTGTTATCTTCCCTTAAATGGTTTGATCCAGGGTAACATCTTTGTTATGTAGTCCTTATGCAACAGAGTGTTGTGTGCTAATTTTTTCTAGGCTTCTTGCATTCTTGTGTTCTCACAAATGATTTGATTAGGACATTAACTCATTCTTCTGTCTCATATGCTAATAGTATTATGGCACTGCATCATGATTGTCATATAATCATATTATTAGAATGCTGTTCACAACTGTGTGGCATTCATCTATGCGCAGTAAGTGGCATTAGGTAAATCTGTTTACAGAATGCAAATGCATTTTTCATTGGCAGTCTGGTAAAAAAATAACTGCTTTGCTTCTGGATATACATTAGTTTAAGTCTGTATATAGTGTGCATACATTTAATGGCATGTAATTTCAGAACTATTAATTATGTAAGCCTGTATGAGAACATTTGTTCTCTTTTGCTTATCTATGTCTCATTTGTTGTAGTTTGTATGTCTCAATATAAGTAAAGAATTAACTTCAGTATTTGCTCTTAGTATATACTAGACATACTGACAAGAAATTGTTTAGGATTGAGTATCACAGTAAGTGAGACTTCAGTGTATCTCAGTAGTATGGGGAGACTGACCTTTTAATTAAGATAGATTTTGTAAAAGCAGGATGGCTGTAAATTTTGGGTATGTGGAAATAGGACCACTGATAAAATAAAATACTGATATTCAGCTGCAATGTATTTATTTCATATACCCACATAAAATAGATTAATAGTGAAGTACTGGTCCTTTCTTTTAGTACAGTACTGCTTACAGTTTGTCTTTTTCTCCTATTTTCTTACTTTTTTTGCCATCTCCTTGTACTACAAAACCGGTATAGACACTAAGGAATCTGACTTACTTTGATATGTGTGTCAGAGCTGATTTTTTCACTCAGATCACATGAGTGTTTCCAAAGTAAATCCAGGGAAGTCAATGGAATGAGATTTATACTATGGAAAGACATTCCTTTTCAGACCTTATGGTGCTGATGGAAATGGTCACTAATCCTTGCTGAATTTCGCTGTCACCAACAGCACATTACTGCCTCTTTTACCACCATCTGCTCATATGAGAGCTCTCTGATCTGTTTTAGAAAATTTGAGTATCACTGAGACATTTTCCCTAACTGTTTAAGGTAAACTCTCTGTCCATACAGATGATGTTGAGAATAAAATCTGATTTTAAGCTGTTCTTATTCCTCATGATTGTGATTTGAGTTCCCTATCTACTGAAGTCAGTTGTTTGTCTCAACAAGAAATGACATGGTTGTTTGATCATGTATTTCCAAACATCATTTTGCCTTTAGGAACAAGCTTAAAATAAAGTAAATATTAATGCTGAGTAACTTGTTAATCTTTTAAAGTCAAGAAGTCAATATTTACTTAACAAAATATTCAACTTATAGCTTAAGAAGTCAATATCTAATTAACAGGATATTCACCTTAAGATACAGAGTTAGTTTCAAATTTGGAAACTTAGCCTAATATTATTCATAATATACAAACTATAAATCCCTGAACAATATGTGCTTATCCGGTCTAATTGGTTGGTTAGCTAAGAAATTTGTTTTGTGTACAGTACTTTCACAGTTTAAGTCTGTAAATTAGGAATAATATGATATATTATCAGATTCAGTATCTAGTATTTGGATTTGTAGTAGAAGTATCTTGGATTTATGCTTTTAGAAGAAAAAAAACAAACTAGCAGACAAAGGCAAAAATCAAGAGCTGATTGGCACCACATGTCAGACCCAATGTTCCTTCTCTTTATTTACTTTAGGCATTATCTGAAATACCTATCCCATGCCTCAATTTCTTAAAGATTAGACCAATAATTGATTGTACAGTTGAGAGCTATGCATGTCTTGCACAGAACAGCAGACGTTGCACATGGCTCAATTTTAAAGTTGAAGGTACACTGCAAGTTGGATGAGGCACTCTATTTTGTTCCATATTGCATCTGCATGTTAAAATCTGCGAAGTATACCTGCACGCTGAAGATTATTGCAGAGGATATACTGTCAAAGAGAGGGATATTTTGACCAGAGCTGAAAAATAGGCTTTATATTTCTTGAAAAAACAGTGCTATTGAGCTAAAGTTCACATACTTATAACAGATTAGTAGATTGATTTACAATGACTTCTCCATTATAAATGCTGCTTCCAATTTTTAGGTGGCTTGTATTTTTTTTTAAGCTTTAAAATCCGAAGAGGATGACTACTATATTAATGGTGCCTGGACTATTGACTGGCCAAGAAAGTTTGATGTTGCTGGAACAGCTTTCCATTACAAGAGGCCAACAGAGGAACCAGAATCTTTGGAAGCACTAGGCCCTACTTCAGAAAATCTCATAGTCATGGTAAAGTTATAAATAATATATTTCTGAAATTTGAAATGTATATTTGTGTTCTGAGAAAAGTCGAGGCCGTGAATTAAATCAAAATAGGTTGTGTTCTCAAAGAGTATCAGCTTGCCTAGCTAGGACTTTGCACTTGTGTTTTAACATAGCTTTCTTACCTTTCTTACCTGTGACTGGCAAACACTTGTATGAAACAGTGTAAAGCCAAAAAAGCCCCAGGAAATCTCACAGAAAATGCCCCATCTGTTAAATGTGGTTTGGAATAATGGTAGCTGAAATTGTAAATGGGGCATATACTGTATCTCTGCATACTGCTAAGATACATGGAAGTGTTAGGATGCAACATGACAGTGTATTAGTATTAGCAACAACAAAAAAAGTTGATAGAGAGTCAAAGACAAGTGTTGGACAGGTGGCATGTGGAAGTACAGTTCAAGAGTGAGGGTAGGCAAAAACTCCTGGTAATTGATGCATTTCCATCCATATCACCTGCAGTGATATGTCTGCAGCAAAAGTTTTGATACTTCTTTAAAGCAATCACAGGTGTGATTCCGGCAAGCATTCTAATGCTATTGGAGATTTCATTAAGGGAAAATAATTGACCAATGTTGCCATTACTATTATTATTATTATTATAGTCACTAGAAGTGAAAATGAGAGCAGGGCTAGGTTTATAACTGCTATGTGGGTAGCTTCTCACAAGATTTCCATGAGAATTGTTGTATTTTTGCACAGTAATGTCCTTAACCAGCTTTGACCTCGTAATTCATTAAGACATTAATTTTATGAAAACTGTCTTTTTAGAAAAAAATTTGTCAGGAATAAAGAACTGATGGAAGTAATAAAGATGTGTAAAGGAGGGGGAAAAAGCCAGGGCTCACCTTAGACAATAATACTTTTCTTCTGTATATATTTTAGATTCTTTTAGGAATACCTAAAAGAAAGTTCTTTTAGGAATACCTAAAAGAACTACTACAGCTTCCTTTATTACTTTTTTCCCTTCCACAGGATATAACACATCCCTAGATTAAACATCACTGTAGTAGCCCTCTGCTTGCCTGTTTTAATAGTATAACCAGTTGTTTTCAACTACAGATTCTGCTGCAGGAACAAAATTTGGGTATAAGGTATAAATTCAATGTTCCCATCTCTCGCACTGGCAGTGGAGACAATGAAGTTGGCTTTGCATGGAATCATCTGCCTTGGTCAGAATGTTCTGCCACTTGTGCTGGAGGTAAGACATCAGGCAGTCAAGCTACAGTGTAAACTGAATTGCAAATACACTTTACTATGTAATTATCTAGGTAACTAATTGAAAACATTTCTTTCAGAGATGTCTCAAACCATAATTTAGTGGAAGAACATTTATTTTATCACAACTAATTTTGTTGTTGTCAAGTACTTTTAACATGTTCAGATGTTTTTGTTAAAACAGTACATATCTTGGCATGGTGTGTCTCCCTCTGCTCATGTTTCTTCTGAGATTCTCTTGAAGCTGGTATGTTTGCTTTTCACAGGAGCTTTCTTGGTAAAGGACATCAGAAGTTTTAAGTAAGGATATTAAAAACCAGAAGGCAAATAAGGCAGTTGTAGTTAAAAAGGGATGTGTCTTTTTGTAAGTATGCTTCACATTATCCTAGTCAGTCTTTCCACCTTCCAACCATCAAAGTTTAGGATGCATAATGGCAGGTCCTCTGTAGTGGATGATAGCAACTGGATTGTACTTCCCAGCCCATAGCAGTATCTGAGAACTGTTGTTCTTTGGCAGCAGTGGGGGATTTGTAGATTGTCCCACGTGATTTGTCATGGGTGCCGTTTGCCCACAATTTACTATATTCCTAATCCTCCCTCTAGTGGCCACCAATGCAATTCTTTACCTCTGGCTGGGAGAGCAGGACAGTTGGCTTCCTTCAAAGCCAACACCATTGCTGCTGCAAGGACTGGTGAGTAGAAGTGCTGTGTGAGCAGTAGCTTTCTTCTCTCTGGAGACTGAATGCATCATCTCCCCAGCATAACTGTTTTGGAAGATATGGGAGAGTGCTTTAAATCCACCTCAGAAATTCAGTTTTCTACTTCACTGTTCACTGCCCATAGCGAGAGGAAGACATCATATTTTTTTAAAGAACCTTTGGGCCAAATATTTGCCCTTTCTGTCGTGTTTGGTTTTGTTTTGATTTGGTTTTGTTTGTGGGGTTTTGTTTGGTTTTTTGTTCTTTTTTCATTTGTTTGTTTTGGTTTGTTTGTTTGTTTGTTTTCCTGGCTACTGGAGGTATTAATGTTTAGAACCGTCGTGACTTTTCGTTCTGGTGAAAGTTGCTCTGGCTGTTACTAGTTGTTTGATATTTAAATACAGCTAGTTTACTTAGCCCTATGTAATACACAAAGGACAGCACAAATTTTTTTCTATGCCTCTAAATAGAGAAAGTCTTGAAATAAAATACAGGAGGTTTCCAACTTCCTCCAGTATTTTTATTCACTCATTGGATTCCTGGGTGACAGACTGCTTTTTTATCTACTATTTTAGTAATGGTAGGAAAGGGAAAATCTTAAAGGAGAAATATGAAGACAGGAAAGGCCTAGCTCATAGCAAAGACAGTTCCAAGTATCAGAACCTTACAAATAATGCCAAATCCTAATTTTATGATGGCTATGAGTTAAGGATCTTTTTGAAGTACTGGGTATACTCCCACTGATTTAGGTAGAGACAAGATTTTAGCCGTGGATCTTTTGTCATGAAGGTTTTTGTTATTTCAGAGATTTGACAGTATACAATGGAAAAAATAATTGGCTCTGAAGGAGCAGGCACTTCTCTAGATTAAACATTTTGACTTAGTTAACTTTATGGGAAAATTTGTGAATCCTGGAAAAGTACATATATTTATTCATTCTGAATTTTTTGGAAGGGGTAGATTTTTCTTTGGTGGTTTATGGTGGCTAAACCAGGCACTTCTGTCTCCTTTCTTTCAGCTTAGTAGGAGGATATATTTTGGTCACTGATTTTCACTGAGCTCTGTGCTCAGGGAGTAAATATTTCATTGTAGCTGTAAATCATGTTAAAAACCTGTATCTGCTTTCTTCATATGAGTACTTGCTATTGCCCCAGTTTATGAAACACCTTTTGCCATATGCCAAAAGAAGACACAATTCTAATAAGGAGCTGAGTCGGGGAAAAAGGAAAAAGAAAAAAAAAAGATTGTAGAGACAGAGACCGTAACTGGAAAATTTGGCTAATATAAATATGAATTGTTGAGAACTTAGGAATTAAACCACTGTTTGGCTTTATTTATGTCTATAAGATTCATTATGAGGGTTGTTACTGAAGTACTTTTTACTTGAACTCTGTCTTTAGAAGATATATTTTGATCTACATCAAAGGATAACAAGATATTAAACAGTTAAAGAATTTCCCACTGAAAGTGAAAAATGGACAGTAAGCATGTATGAGGAGTACTAGTATGGATTACTCTAATCAACACATTTAACTTCTGTCCAATTCTGTCTCTGTTTTACTGTTAGGGTTTTTTTTTGTGTACGTGTATGTAACAGAAAGCTGTCTTAAAAGAGTATCAAATTTGCAAGTATTTATAAGACAGGAAATGTCAGAATGAAGGATTACTATGAAATCTTGAACAGTTTTCTGTACTTGTGACTGCTTTGTGAAACAGGGACCGGTTGAGCAGTGACCATTCTCTGAAGCTGTGTCAGAGGCTAGCTCAAGTCCACTCCACACTACTTAAGTTTGGTTATTTCTAAATCAGACTCACTATCTGCATTACATACAATTTGACCAAGACAATGATGCTTTAAACACAGTTATTACCTGATACATGTTTTTTATTACACAGAATATAAAAAATAAGAAGTGAAAACTGTATTACAGGCCATTAAAAAGATGTTTCTATATTGTGAACTTGCAGATGTGTGTCAAATATGAAGTGGAGCACAAAGGCTAAAGCAGTATTTTGACAGTTCAATCTTTAATTGGATGGTAATGTGCTGCCTTTTCCACTGGACTTCTGTATTATGTTCATCTCTGCTGTGCTGATGAGTCACATCTGAATAGTAAAAATGCTTCTGACTTTTCAAACAGGACCTCTGTTCGAGGACCTGTCTCTTTTTTTGCAAAATAGGAAGACTGTGGTAAATGGAATGGTAGTAACCCAGAGGAGGGTTTCCTGCTTAGGACAGCTTAGTGCTGTGCCAGAGCTCTGGATTCCAGTCCTGCCTCCCTTATATGGTCCTCATGTGATAATGAGCAACATAAAGCATAAATTACAGTCTTACTTGCTAATTATCATTTTATGGTAGCTCTCTGGAATGTCTGACCTCCGAAGCATGCAATGAATTTCATCATGCATAAAGTGTGTGTAAAGCAAAGTATTCTGAAAACTCATACAGGCACCTGAACTCAATGGACTCTTTCTGCAGTAGGCATTGTACCTCCTTTACCCCTGTATTCTTCATAGAGTGGCTTGGGAGAGAAATTAAAGTTTGTGAAACAAATGGTTACATCTTTAGATTGCGTCCAAAAAGCAGAAGAAAGTTGGTCTTTCTTTCATGAGAAACTGTAAACTGTGTATTTATTTGTGTCATTCATGTTAAAGAAGAAAAGAACAAAATACTCCATAGTTTCTCTGCCCATGAGCATCACATTCTGTACAGTGAATCAAGCAGAAATCAAATCTACAAAGCCTGAGGTTTATTTTGATATTTTGTTAAGTTTTTCTAAAAACAGATTCTTCAAATTTACAAAATAGTTAAAAAGGCTTTCTTGGTAACAGACAACTCTTTATTTTCCTGCATTCATGTACTCATATATAGGATGAGAAGACAGTTTCATTAATTTGTAGTATCTAGTAGTATCTGTTCTTAGACTTGGAAATCCAGAATTGCAACTGTTCTTTTTTTACACTAGAACCAGTATTTTCTGTATTAAAATACTTTTCTTTAAAATACAAATTTGTAGTATCAGAGATAGTTCTGCCTCCCTGGGAACTTCCTGTAAAACTGAGCTACATGTATTCTCCCTACTAATTCCACTTTTTTCCTGAAAGTTCACTTATAACTGCTCTACTCTGAGTTAAGAGTTTTCAAAAGGAAAGTTTATTACTATCTCATATGAGTCTTTATAGCTGGCGGCAGACTTGGACAAGAATACGGCAAAGCAATGCCAGAGAATACCAGAATGGACATTGCAAGTTTATGTATCTATACAGTAAAGAGTGGGAGGGAATAGAACACGGAGAATTCATGAGGGAGGGATGAACAGTTTGCTGGAATTCAGAAAAAAATGATGACAGTATCAGAACATTTTCTTTAATTACCAGATTATTATTTAATGAGAAAATATGAGGAAGGGAAAACTTGAATATGTAGAAATAGAAAATAAAACAATAAAATGAGGGCTAGAAAGAGAAGAACAAAGTGCTAAAATAGGAAAAGTTGATATATATCACAGATCACAAAATCGTAGTTTATTTACAGTCATGTCTGTCTTTCTTTATATGTTATCTTGCAGCTTTCCAAGGGTAAGTGTATGACTTTGTCCAGATGGATATCCATGAATATTCTTAATAAGAAAGTGAACTCCTGGTGGTATTTAAAAAAAATCCAACAAAGTGAAAATTTTTTCTGTGTGTTTTTAATTTTGTATATGTTTAAAAATTAACTCCAGTAAGTGCACACCCCACTTTTAAAAATTTGTTCTGTACTTAATACATTCTAGTAGTAAATGTTAACAAATGACAGCATTTATTATCTGGAATTTACCAGATATCCTAAGCACTGGTTTTGAGTTCATTCTTTCTATTAGAGTTCATCTCCAGATGAGTTAAGTGTCTTAGATATTAATGTTGTGGTTTTTTATGAAATCGTGAGTCAATATACTATTATGCATAAACTGATTACCAAACAATTTTCTTTGCTGCTTGTCACTCTTGTAGAGTGGTGCCTTACAGGTGCCTACCTGTCTTTTTCTTTAATTCCCTCAGATAAATTATGAAACTGTCTTGATGAAGACAAGTATATTTTATTTATCCTCATCAAGGGAAATTTAAGTTTGGCTCAGTGATGAGCATCTTGTGATCTGATGAGTGAGCTCAGAAAGTATGTCTGGGTTAACCAGCACGCACTAGTTTTAGTGATGCAAGATTCACTATATTGGTACTGGCATCTTTATAATTAACTGTTGCAATCACAAACCACAATTTTTTGGATTGTTTTTAAAAATAGATATAGCATTTACATGCCTGCAGTTTTATTTTAAGAATAAAATGTGCTCTGTGTAATTTAAAATTTGGCTGCTGAAAGTCATGCAGACTATGTATGAAATTGAAATCTGCAAAACATCTCGGTTCTCTGGAGATTATGGTCACTAAACCATTGGATTTTTGTTTTCTATTAGAATTGCATTGACCAGCCGTGAGGACATTTTATGTCTTTTATTGTAAACTATAAATCTGTAGATTTGAAAGCAGAATATTTCTGTCTAACTGCTTGTAATTATTCTCCCAAGAGTTTAAATGAACTTGTTTAGCTGTGTTTTTTAGATTATTTTGAGAAAGACCATATACTCAGAGAAGAGTTGAAAATTTAAAGGCTTTTTTTCAAGGCCCACAGGGTTTAACCAAATTGTAGCTGCTCTCTGGGTAAAAACTGCAATTCTAGTTTTTTCTTGTCTTTTTCTTGTCTCAGATTTTGTTTCTGAGATTTTATTTTAAATAACACTGTAGTTAGACAGCAGTGATGTAAAGTTTACATACTGTGTGGCAAGATGCTACAGATCATTGTAGAACTGGATTAATATATTGCCTGGCATGGATTAGATTCCTCACTGTGTGAGTGAATAGTGGTGAATACTGTTTTACAGATGTTATTCTACCTGACCAATGTTCAATAAATAACATGTCTCACTTAAATATTTTTGAAAACTGAGCACAATGATACTTTGTGTACATAGTTCAGAATCATTTATTATTACATACCTCCTCAGAAATGAATTTACTGGTGCTGCCAATTTCTAGCCAGAGCCTAGAAGGAAATGTGTCTCATAAATATATTGGCGAAAATAGTGTGCATCATTAAAATGCTTAATTCTAAAGTATGTGTAAATTATTATTCTAAAGCAATTATACTTGAATAAAATATCATTATGAACGCAGCAATCAGCCTGTTTTGTCAGTCACCAAGAGAATTAAGGCAACTTGGGATAGAAAGGGTAAATGATTATTGATCAGTCGGAGCTGAACTTAAGTTCTGTGTCAGTTAGCAGCACCATGTCACTAGCACTGCTGTTTGGCTAGACTTTCTAAATACTATTTCTCATCATGGTGAAGTTTTGAGCAGAAAATTGCAAAAGAAATACTCCTACTCAACTTGTCAGGTCTGATTTTAATTATTCTTGTCTGTTGTCAGTGTTTCTGTAGATTATAGAATTTAAAGTGAATAGTCACAGGTTCTCAAATATTTAGATCTTCCACTTATTTCTCAAGAACCAAAGGAAGAGACCCTAATCTGGTAGATTTATTTTTTTTTTTCTCTCTCTGTTTCATCCTGCAATTGATATGTCGTTACTACAACAGTACTAAAGTACAGAAATGAAGAAAATCACCTCTCACTCTCTGGGTATATATGCATATACAGAGAGGAAAAAATAAGTAACAACATTGAACTGCTGATTGGAAATTTTCAAGAAAAGTATAAAGATCTAGAAATAAGTGACAAAAGAGGGCAAACGATAAAATGATAGGTCTTGCCTGACTAGCCAGATATATTGTAATATATAACTAATTTTCTAGACCAAGGAAATGTAGTAGAGTCATTAATCTAGGCTTCCTTAAGGCTGTTGTTGTCACCAACACCTAGGAAATAATTAGAAAATATTAGTAGACAAGAGGCATGCTTAAAATGTAAAATACTGGGCCAAAAGAGAGTGATCCTAGCAAGATTCATAAAGAACTTTCACATGACTCACAAGACTTACTTTTATTTGTTCTGATGGCATTATAAAAAATAGAAAGCTCTGATGAAATTTGCTGACAGTGCAGCACTAGGAGATGTATGAGGGAGAGTGGGATGTGTTGTAGTCATGATAAAGGCAGATTTGGTTCTAGGATGTATGTATTTAAAAGAATTAATGTCACTGGATAAGGCACTAGTAAAATCCCTCTGGAGAACTGGGCAGTTTGCACTGTGCCTGTAATAAACTCACATGTGAGCAGATACACAGAATTGTTGTGAGGTTGACCAAAGCAACTGGTGTATCTAACTGCACAGAGACTGCAAGAGTTGACTTAGTTAACATAATGAAGTTACTTAAACTGAAAGACCATTTTGACCTAAAAAAAATTAAATTGGTAACTAAATGCATCTAGAATGGAAATTGGAATGCTTATAGAAGTGACAGGTGTGAAGTTCAGAGGAAAAAAATCAATCAGGGCTTGAGGTGAAGCTTGACGAATTTGAGAGGTTACATAGAGTGGTTCCCATCAATAGAAGAGTATTGTTTCTAGTTATATGTTCCAAGTTCTTATGTTCCAAGGTTCCTTTTAAGTGCAAGATCTCACTGAATTTCATTTTTATATCATTTAATAGAATTGAAATACTAGGTGCTGAGAACGCTATAAATGGAACAACGTTATGTGAAACTCTTAAAATCTTTGATACCAGATGTATGAATATCTGAGAGTATCTGTATGTTAACACAATTAACTATCTAGCCTAACTATCTAGCAAAATGATTAATTTTTTTCCAAGATGTAAAACATATAAATTTAAAATTAGCAAAAACATAAAAAAAATGTTGAATACTGTTCAGAAATGTTATTTTCATTTTAGCTTGTTCATGTAGACTTATGTAAGTAAGATACTTGGAAAACAGTCTGGTATCCTTCTGTGCTGTTTAATGGTACCTACTGTTGCCTAATGTGGCATTCAGATACATCTAGAAAGAAGCAAATAGATGAAGCTCATTGGTTTACCTGGCTCACCTGTAAGACATATGTCTCATATTAGTAAGTGTCTTTTTAAAGTAAGCTATATTTATGAAAGAGATTGTGATGTTTATGGATAACTTGAGGTCAGACATATGAAATGATTTACTACCAAGGGCCTATTTTTGAAGGTTCTGTGTAGCTGTAATGGAGAAGGGGAAATCTCAGCAGCAAAACTCCAGTCTCTGGATTTAGGAACTTCAGCAGAGTGTAACTCCAGCATTAGGCATCTTTGGTCTCAACATGGTTAATGATTTTGAATTGATATGTGGAGGCAGGTGATTTTGAGGTTGATTCAAAGTTCTCACCTGCTAAACAGGCATCCTGTAAGAAACAATATGTTAATTGATGAGTCTAACTCTGCTTCTGCTTGTCAAGAATATGAACATTAGAGTTAAGAACAATTGGAACATTTTGATTTTAATTAACAAGGCTCTATTTTTATTTGAGGCATAATACCCATATTTTGCAGGGTGACATCCTGCCATGACTGTTAAATAGCAGTTCCCTATTGTAAAGAGTTTTCAGCTGGGAGTACATCTCCAGAAGAGTACTCTTAACTGCGTGCCAAAGTTGAGGAATTAAGACGATAGGTATAGAGAAGACTTGGGGTTTTTTTTAATAAGCATTCTGGACCTCACTGCAACCAGGGATACAAGATTCACGGCATCTGTGGCAAGACAAGAAAGGGATTTAATCTGTAACCAGAAAATAAGATACTCATCTAGCACAGGCAGGTATGGCTTTTCATTCTTGCTCTCAAGATCATGTAGACATTTTACATCAGACTGTAATGGAATAAAATCTAGAAATAACCTACAGACTAGGAACAACAGTCTTGCCACCTTAGTTAAATTAACCACTAAATCACAGAAGTTGTGGTGTGCTCATGGAATTAGGAATCCCCTCAGGATGAGGAGGGATTACACTACTCCTGCATTTGCGACCTCATGGGGGGTAGTACATGCCATCCTCAAGACTCATGAAAGAGGAGATTACTATTTTTCCCATTTGCACATAACTTCATGAAGATATTTCATGTGTGTGTATGTATACTGGGAGACTTCTGTTCATAGACAAGCAGGATGCTTTATAGGTCGAATGTCAGGCATCTTGAGGCTAGATTTAACTCACTGTTGGAATTAAATACCTGAATTCTGTATAGGTCACTTTTAGGAGCCAAAGTAGGAGATTTGATTCTTTTCCATAATGAATACCAAAATAATTAGTAAGTATCAGTTCTTTATTCTTAAAATTTTCTCTAAGGTTTTTATGAAATTATTGCTAATTTAATAAGTGATAGTATAGCTAACA
>JAAGNO010007821.1:32636-43895 GCA_033439905.1 Ceryle rudis | reverse complement strand
CTGCCCATGGTGGGGAGGTTGAATTAGATGATCTCTAAGGTCCCTTCCAGCCTAAGCCATTTTATGATTCTATGATTCACAAACCACAATTTTTGGGAATTGCTTTTGAAAACAGATGTAGCATTTACATGCCTACTATATTAATTTAAGAATAAAATGTGCTCCATGTAATTTAAAAGTTGACTACTGGAAGTCATACAGACTATTTGTGAATTGAAATCTGCAAAACATATCAGTTGTCTCAAAAATATGGTCAGTAAACCACTGGAGTTTTGTTTTCTATTAGAATTGCATTGACCAGTCATAGGGACATGTTATGTCTTTTATTATAAACTATAGATCTGTAGATTTTAGAACAGTGTGTTTCTGTCTAATTGCTTGCAATTATTCCCTCAAGAGTTTAAATGAACTTGCTTAGCTGTGCTTTTTAGATTATTCTGAAAGGCACTGTATACTCAGAGAAGAGTTGATAATTTTAGAAGATTTTTTCAAGGCCCACAAGGTTTAACCAAGTTGTAGGTGTTGTCTGAGTAAAAACTGCAATTCCAGACTTTTCCATTTCTTTTTCTTGATTTAAAGTTAGAATCTGAATTTTGTTTCTGAGATGTTATTTTAAATAACACTCTAATTAGAATGCAATGATGTAAAGTTTCCTTACTCCATACCTATGTTGTATCACAAATCACATACTGTGTGGCAAGTTGCTGCAGAATGTTTGAAAACTGGATTAACCTATCTGCCTGGCATGGATTAAAGATTCTTCACTGTGTGAGAGAATAGTGGTGAATACTGTCTTAGAGGTGATATGCTACCTGACCAATGATCAATAAAAAACACGGCTGGTTTAATTTTTTTTTTTAAACTGAGCACAATGATACTTTGTGTTCATAGTACTTCAGAATACTTTGTTATTACATGAAATTAATTTACTGGTGCTGCTGATTTTTAGCCAAAGCCAGGAAGGAAATGTGTCTGATGCCAGTAGGAAATTTAGTGAAATCATAATATTAATATGTATGATATCTCATAAATATATTTGAGATGATATGCATAATTAAAATGCTTAATTATAAAGTTTGTATAAATTATTATTTTTAAGCAATTATATTTGAGGGAAACCTATTGTTTTTTCAGCCAACAAGAGAATTAAGGCAGCTTGTGATAGAAAGGATAAATGATTATTCATCAGTCAGAGCTGAACATAAAAATCTATGTCAACTAGCAGTGCCATGTTACTAGTATTGCTGTTTGTCTATTCCTTTTAAATATTTTTTTCTCATGGTGAAGTTTGAGTAGAAAATTGCAAAAGAAATACTCCTATTCAGGTTGTCAGATTTGTTTTTAATTATTCTTATCTATTGGCAGTGCTTACATAGATTATAGAATTAAAAATAGTACTAAAGGACTGAAGAAAATAATCTCACACTCTTTGTGTGTATATAGAAAAATATATATATAACAACAACATTGAAGTATTAATGGATTTGAAATTTTGAAGATAACTAAAGATATAGAAATAAATGACAAATGAGGTAAAGTGTAATAGGATAGGTCATGCTGTACTAGCCAGATATATTTTAATTTATAACTCATTTTCTAAACTAAGGAAATGTAGTAGATTAATTCATCTAGACTTTCCTAAGATTTTTGTTGTCACCTACATTTAATAAAGAATTGAAAAAAATTAGTAGACAAGAGGCATGCTTAAAATGTAAATTACTGGGCCAAAGGCAGTGAGCTTACTAGGGTTCTTAAAGACCTTTCACATGACTCATCAGACTTCATTTTTTCTTGTTCAGACGGTAGCATAAAAAGTAGAAAGCTGTGATGAAATTTGCTGACAATGCAGCACTAGGAGACATGGGGAAGACTGGGATATGTTGTAGCCATGATAAAGGCAGATTAGGATGCATTTCTTTAAAAGTATTAATGACACTGGATAAGGCACTAGTAAAGTCCCTCTGGAGTACTGGACATGGTTTGTATTGTGGATGAAATAAACTCAAGTGTGAACAGATGCACAGAAGGGTTGTGCAAAATGGTGGGGGTTTTTTCCCCAACGTGTAAAGCACATAAATTGAAAATAAGCGAAAAAAAAAAAATATGGAGGTTGAATGGAGGTGTTATCTTTTTAGCTTCTTCATGTAGATATGTGTACATAGGATACACTTAGAAAACAGTCTGGCAGCCTTCTGCACTGTTTAGTGGTACCTACTGTTGTCTAATGTTGTGGTATCCAGATACACGTGTCAAGAAGAAATGGAAGAAGCTGATTGGTTTACTTGGCTCACCTGTAAGACATGTCTCATATTAATATCTTTTTTATAAAGAAAGCTTACTTTATAATGATTGCAATGTTTATGGATAATCTGAGATGTCAGATGTGTGAAATGATTAACAACCTGATTTAAAAATGCCTACTTCAGGAAGGTTATGTGTAGCTATAATGAAAAAGGAGATATCCCAGCAGCAAAGCTGAGACTCTGGATTTAGGTACTGCAGTAGAGTGAAGATTTCAGCATTAGGCATCTTTGGTCTCAACATAATTAATTATTTTGTGGTAAGATGAGGAGGCAGGTGATTTTGAGGGTTGATACAAAGTTCTCACCTGCTAAAAAGGCAACCTGTAAGAAGGAGTATGTTGAGTGATGAATTTAACTCCTACCCTGCTTGTCAGGAACATGCACATTTGAGTTAGGCCATGCATGGAAATTTTTTATGTGCTTCTGGGTTTTCCTGAAAGTATTTGAATTAACAAGGCTATATTTTTATGTAAGGTATAATATCCATATTTTTCAGGATGCCATAGCAGTTATTAAATAGCAATTCCCTATATCAGACTGAAGAGATGTCAACTGGGAGTGCATCTCCAGAAAGGTACTCTAACTGTGTGCCATAGAATAGTTGAGGAGTAGAGAAAGGAAACATTTTTTTAATAAGCATTCTGGGCCATGCTGCAACTGGGGATGCAAGATATATGGGGTCAATGGCAGGAAGACAAGAAAGGGACTTAATCTGTTACCAGCAAATAGGACATTCATCTGGCACAGGCAAGTATGGATTTTCATCCCTGGTCTCAGGATGGTTTAGACATTTTACATCAGACTGTAACTGAATAAAAATTAGAAATAATATATAGACTAGAAACCACAGTCTTGCCACCTTAGCTAAAATTATCAAGTCATAGAAGTTAGTGTATGATCATGCGAAGTAGAAATCCCCTCAGTGTTGAGAAGGGATTGTACCTACTACTTCTGGATTTGCAGCCTCATGGGGAGGACTGCATGTCACCCTCAAGACTCATGAAAAAGGAGGTTACCATTTTCCCCAGGTCCTTAGCACATAATGTCATGGAGACATTTTACATGCCTCTGTACTTAGACCAGGAGACCTGTTCATAGCCAAGCAGGATGCCTTGTGGGCCACACTTAAGGCATCTCAAGGCTAGGCTTGATTCACTATTGGAATTAAATACCTACATTCCATACAGGTCTTATTTTAGGAACCAAAAGTAGGAGATGTGATTCTTGTCCAGAATGAATAACAAACAAAACAATTGCAAGGTAAGTTGTTTAGCTAGTTTAAAAGGAGCAAAAGAACTGCAAATGTTTGGTGAAAGAAAATCCCATGTTTTTAGTGGGTGTTCAATGTCTAAAAAAAATATTTGTACAATTAATTTTCTTACTGCATGTCTACCTCTTATAAAATACTTCTCTTAAAAGGAAGAGAGGGCTGTAAAGTAGAGTTGGCAGGCATTTGAAGTCAGGCTATTTTAATCCCTATTTATTTTTATGCATTTCACAGTTTGGAAAAAGTTAAATAATTGCTTCTTTTTTTAAGAAAGGTTTAGGGCTTTTTTTCAACTTTTATCCTACAAATAATCCTATTAGTTCACTACTATGACTACTCATGTTCAATAAGAACTGCATATCAATTGCAGATCCACAGTCTTTTTATTTTAGTAAACATCGTACAGCTTATTCTAAAAACAGAGCCAGCCCTGTGTGCTCCTGTTTACAACAATATTCTGAGCTGTATTGTTGTCATATCAATGGTTCTTTAATGACTTTCTTTATATCCTGTTTTTTTTAAAAATTGGAAAATCTGATTAATGTGCTACCATATAATGTTGCCTTGGCAGTGATATGTCATTATGTTTTTAGAATAATAATCAATTCTTAACTGCCCTGTTGATGGTTAACAGTGGAAGAATTGCTGGGAGTGCAGACAAAATGAGATTTCACAGAAACAAACTGCATGTTTCAGAATGAATAATACTTCTATTATTTTAATGAAAATGTTTATAGTATGGCATGTATAAAAATGCAACACTGTATCCTAGTATTGCTGTTTTATTTTAAACCAGAGTTCTATTTGGTGGTGTGTTGTTTGAAAATTGATGTGTCTTTTACTAGGAGAGGAGGGTAGACAGAAAATTGATTTTGTGCAATATACAAATAAAAACAAATCTGTTACTAAATCTAGAAATATATTCCTTTTGTTTTAGAAAACATCAGCAATTTAAAATCTTCTCTCAGTGGGGTGGCCTAAAATTGAAGGAAAATGAAAGATTTTATGTGGTCAGGGGGCAGTCAGTCAATTGGAATTCACATACCTGGAGCATTCAGCCAATTCAAGTGAGGATAGTAGGACTATTAGGTGAAATACACTTTAGCTCAACAAGTAGAAGGGCAAAAATGATTAATTGTGTTTCATTTCATCCCAAGGTGTGCAGAAACAAGAGGTTCTGTGTAAAAAGATGGATGACAACTCCATTGTACAAAACAATTACTGTGACCATGACAGTAAGCCTCCAGAAAACCAAAGAGCCTGCAACACTGAGCCTTGCCCACCTGAGTAAGTCATTACTCACTAAGATGGACATCTGTTTTACATAGATAGAAAAGTCTTTGTAATATATAATAAATCCATTTGACCAAAGGTGGTATAAAATTCTGATCTAGCATTAGGGTCCTGTCTTCTCAGACAGGATATTTGGTTTTGTTTTTTGGTTATTGTAAGGAGCTATAGCATAGCTTAATCTTACTACTAAAACTGTTTAGAAACAGCTGTGATATTTTCTACTAGAAAATAATGTCAACATATGCACAGCAGCTCCTTACATTTTGAGATAAGTAATACAACAGTTTATTGATTCATGAGATCTGGTTAGCTGAAATTTCATGATAATCCATAGCTAATTCTAATTGGGCATGAAAATCATTAATACTGATTAAGTATAGATATCGCACAGTAAAGAAATACTGTCATATTTTTTAAATGTTTCTTAGAAACTGTAAAACTATAGGATAAAGGACACTAGGAAGAATGAGATGATACTCTATTAAAATCCAGCAGGTCTTCACGAAGCCAGTTTCTTCCTAGAGTATCAAATGCTTCCCTGGGCATGGTGGCAGGTTGCAGGATGGCAGAAAAATGTCTTCTACACTTATTCCCTCTGTGCCATCTACCATACATATTTAACATAAAGTAAACAGAACTGAAACCATTACTCTGCTCTCACCTTGAGCGTGTTTGAAGGTAGATGTGCTGTCTCACAAACAGATCTAAATTATTGTCCCCATAGTCTATGTGTAAATATATGCTTATCCTGCAAGGATATGCATGTCATTTCTGTTTCTATAACACTGTTTAGCATGCCTATATGTGCACTAACTAAACTCTCACAGCATGTACTTGAGAGCAGAACTTCTGAAGTAGTCATGTTTGTTCAGTTCCTTTTTATCTAACACATCCCTATCCCTTCCTTTGTGTGGCTTAACTATTAAAAAATTAGCACTTTAAAAAGTAGTGTTAACATAGTTATTCTAACATAGTAATTTTTTTTTTTTGCACTGAGATTATTTAAAAAAAAAAAACCACAAAACAGTTCACTTCTGTGTTCTCCATCCAGTACAGCAGAGACTATTGATGAGCATGGTGAAACTCAAATCATCAAGATTCAGAAACTGGGTAGTGTGTATTACTCAGCATCTGCTTGAGTATGTCAGAGCAGTTCAGCCCACATCTGCTTCCATTATGATACTCACCACAGGATGAATACAAAGTGCCAAACTTGGATTCTTGATTCCTGATCCCACAGTCTAGAAAAAGACTGTTCAAATATCATCTTTTTAGATAGTTCTCTAAAGAACTTTGACCCTTTTGGCTGGAAGATTTATCACCCAGTAAGGCTTACTCTTTAAACAGAGTGGCCGAAAATTTCATTTTCTTAATTAACACAATTTCACTTCACTTGTGGTGAAAATGTTACTCCTTCTAACTGAATGGCAGTTACATCATATTTGAAGCTCCTGAAAAACAGTAAAGACTGTGTTTGTTCACAGTATTATTTTTGTTATTACAATAAGTAACTCCTAAAGTTCCAGATTTTGAGAAAATATATATGTAACTTTCTCTGGATCCTATTAACAGTACTGTCACATGAGATAGCTTAAACATACAAGCTACCCGAGAAAGCACTTGAGCAAATCTTAGAACCAACTAAAAATTGACACTTGGTCCTCCTCAAAGCTGTGAAGAGCTTCTAATTCTCCCTAATGTGGTAAAAGCATTAATTTTGTGGTAATAATCACAGATTAGTTCTCTTTCACTGGGAAAATAATGACAGAATATGCAATTTTTTTTTGCATTTCTGCATTGATCAAAGTTCATAATAGAATATATTAAATATTCTGTAATACAAGGCAGGATAGCAGCATGTGTTTTTTGACAGAGGCTTCAAAAAATGACAGATCTTATGATGCAGCTCCAAGCATACCTCCAGGAACATCCACAGTGACTGACATGCCTGATATTTTTAGCATGTTGGCAGCATGTCATAACATATTAGACTCCACCTTCATCCTTTGCAAGGATGATTCAGGTGAGTGCATCTAATCAACACATGAAATACTGAAGACCCAAAGTGCTCAACAATGTGAAGAGATATTTCCAGTGAAAAAAAAAAAGTATAACTTTACATCCAGATTAACATCTGCTTTAATCAATGTGGCCTCACAAAATAATCTAAATATACTGTACAACTCTTGACTTTAACTATGTACACACAAACACTCAGAAGGTCCCTTTAGCAGCTATCGTGCAGTGCTTTGCATTTTTAAAATATTTGTTGAGGTAAATTTTTTTGAATTATGTTTTACTAGTGTTTGCTTTAATAAATGAGAATATTTTGCTTTTCAGTATCGCCTTCTATAAAAAAAAATTAGAAATGTTTCATAATCGGATGAGAGTTAAATCTCAGAAAGCCCAATTTCAAGATCAAATTATTTTATTGCAATGATACTAGAGAGGCGAGCATCTTGGCTTTTAAGTTATGCTTTAATCTACAAAGTGATTCTCAAGCATTTCCAGTTGCAAACCACCAGAGGAATAATCTCATACAAATCCACTACAAATCTACTTAAATAGCTGCAGTTTTGTCAGGCTCAACAATCCTTTCTAACTACTCTAGCCTAGACTGGAAATTGCTGGTCTAGAAAAATACGAAGTATTATTATTATTGGAAAACATGATTGCAGTGAGGCATAAATTAAAATGCTCAGTAAAAAAGACCTATAAGTTTCTACTTTATTTCACTGTGATACATGTATTCTTAACAATGATTTAGGTTTAGTAATTTAAACTGCTTGAACTCTCGGATTGTTGAATTATCTAATCCATTTCTGCAATGCATTAATTGAGACTCCTAACTTTTTCTATCCAGATGGTTTATAGGAGATTGGTCAGAATGCAGTAAGACCTGTGATGGAGGAATGCGTTCACGAACAGTTCTCTGTATCAGAAAGATTGGATCTTCTGAGGAGGAGACGCTGGACAATACCAATTGTTTAACATACCAGCCTACTGAAAAAGAGCCCTGTAACAATCAGACCTGTCCCCCCCAGTGGTTCGCTTTGGACTGGTCAGAAGTAAGGAAATTTTGCTATGTTACCTTAACGGCAATAGTGAAGATGAGAGCCCTGACCACCGAATATTTGTACATTTTCTGTTGTTGCTTGCTAAGTAAAGGATTAATAAGAAATTAAAAACCTAATAGATTTAGAGAATTGAAGCAGATTTTTGTCATTCATATTTCTTTATTTTCTTTTCTTCTGTGTTGTCAGTTCTGTTGTTTTGTCAAATGATTATGACCCATTTTTATTAATCACAGAATCATTAAGGTTGGAAAAGACCTCCAAGGTCAAGTCCAACTGTCTACCTAACATTATCATGACCACTAAACCATGTCCTGAAGTGCCATGTCTACACATTTTTTGAAGACTTCCAGGGATGGTGACTCCACCACCTCCCTGGGCAGTCTGTTCCAATGCCTCATCACTCTTTTGGTATAGAAATTTTTCCTAATGTCTAATCTAAACCTCCCCTGGTGCACCTTGAGGCCATTACTTCTCTTCCTATCACTAGTTACTTGGGAGAAGAGACCAACACCCACCTCTCTACATCCTTTCAGGTAGCTGTAGAGAGCAATAAGGTCTCCTCTCAGCCTCCTCTTCTCTAGAGTAAACAATCCCAGATCCCTCAGCCTCTCCTCATAAGGCATGCTTTCCAGACCCTTCACCAGCTTCATTGCCCTTCTCTGGACCCACTCCAGCACCTCAGTGTCTTATACTGCAATGCCCAAAACTGAACACAATACTCAAGCTGTGGCCTCACCAGTGCTGAGTACAGGGGTACGATTACTTCCCTAATCCTGCAGGATGTACTATTTTTGATACAGGCCAGGATGCTGTTGGCCTTGGTTACCTGGGCACACTGCTGTCTCATGTTTGTCCTGCTGTTCACTAGCACCCCCAGATCATTTTCTGCCAGGCAACTTTCCAGACAGTCTTCCCCAAGCCTGTAGTGTGGCCAGGGGTTGTTGAGACTGAACTGAAGGACCTGACACTTGGCCTTGTTGAAGCTTATAAAATTGGCCTCAGCCCATCAATCCAGCCTGTCCAGATTTCTCTGTAGAGCCTTCCTACCCTTGAACAGATCGACACTCCCGCTCAATTTGGTGTCGTCTGCAAACTTACTGAGGGTGCACTCGATCCCTTCATCCATATAATTGATAAAGATATTAAACAAGACTGGCCCCAAAACTGAGCCCTGGGGAACACATCTAGTGACCGATCGCCAACTGGATTTAGCTCTGTTCACCACAACTCTCTGGGCTTCGCCATCCAGACAGTTTTTAACCCAGTGAAGAGTACATCCATCCAAGCCATGGGCCTCCAGCTTCCCTAGCAGAATGCTGTGAGAGAAAGTGTCAAAGGCCTTACTGAAGTCCAGGTAGAAACATCCATAGCACCTCCGTCATCCACTAGGTGGGTCACCTGGTCATAGAAGGAGATCAGGTTGGTCAGAACCTGCCCTTCATTAACCCATGATGTCTGGGCCTGATCCCCTGGTTGTCCTGTATGTGGCATGTGAGTGCACCAAAGATGAACCATTCCATAGTCTTCCCTGTGGTCAGGCTGACAGGCCTGTAGTTACCCAGATCCATTTTCCAGCCCTTCTTGTAGATGGGTGTCATATTGGCAAGCCTACAGTCATCTGGGACCTCCCCTGTTAACCAGGACTGCTGATAAATTATAGTGTTTTGGCAAGCTCCTGCACCAGCTCCCTCAGCACACTCAGGTAGATCCCATCCATCCACATAGACTTGTGAGTGGCCAGGTTGTTAACTGCTACCTCCTGGATTATGGGGGTTTATTCAGCTCTCCATCCCTGTCTTCCAGCTCAGGGGGTTGAATACTCTTAGGATAACTGGTCTGACTATTAGAGACTGAGGCAAAGAAGGCATTAAGTACCTCAGCCTTTTCCTCATCCTTGGTGGTAATGTTCCCCCCTGCATCCAGTAATGGGCGGAAATTGTACTTGGCTCTCTTTTTGTTGTTAATGTATTTGTAAAAACCTTTTTTATTATCTCTTACAACAGTGGTCAGCTTGAGTTCTAGCTGGACTTTTGCCTTTCTGTTGTTCAATCATAATAGAAAAAGAGTAAAATACAAAAAAGAATAGTAAAATATTTTTAAAAAATACAACCAAAAAAAAAAATCCCTAGAATAGCCATTTGGTATGAGACAATTGTCTTAAAGAAAAAAAAGCAATTTCCATTTCCACTGGTTTCTGAAATGGCAAATATCTGAAGAGTAGAAATGATGTGTTTACAATATTAGAAGCCAAAATAATTTGCTAGGTTTTTTTTCTAAAGTAACCATGCTGATGTAAAGCATCACCTTTATAAGCAACAGACCTGAAAATTGGTATTATCTTTAATAAAGAGCATCTTCTGTTAAATATGGCGATATCTCATATAAGCAAAATTGTAACCCTATACTGATTCAAATATTAAATTCGAAGGATGTGAACCAGTGCAGCTCAAAGAATATAGCTGATCTGTGATACATTTGAATAGGACTACATCACATGCAATAAGAGTGAAAAAATGTCTGGTTTAAAATTAGTTAATTTGGGGTTTTTTTCCTACTGCTTCTTGGTAAAAACTATTCCTAAACTTTAATTTTTGAATTGCAAGAAGTGTTCTAATGTTCTAGTTCCATGACAGTTTATATCTGTTTGGTTTTGTTATCTGAAACAGTTCCTCTTCCTTTCCAGCTATTATTTGTCAGAAAGGAATTAATCTTGACTACACTCTAATTTTAATGTTTCACGTTGAAGTCATCTTTTGGGGAATGGATTACTAGAGTTAAATGTACATAATATCCCAGAGAAAGTTTCGCACATGCCTTCTCCTTTTGTTTCCTGCCTCTGTTGAAAATGCCTATAACCTAAAGTCTATCAGTATACCCTAAATAACCTCCTCTTCCTCAAATATCACATATTGATTACTTAGTCATCTTATGCTCTGTTAATATATCCAGACCTTTATCCTCCTTTTTAATTTCAGTTAGTGATCTCTCATTTTAAATAGAGGTTCTTGTTTGTTTGTTTGTTTCGGGTTTTTTTTAAATGTATGCTCTTGTACACCAAGGCTGGAAGGGATCTCTGAAGGTCATCTTGTCCAACCCCCCCTGCTCAAGCAAGGACAACCAGAGCCAACTAGCCAGGACCACATAGAATCACAGAAATGTCTGGGTTGGAAGGGGCCTCTAGAGGTCATCTAGTCCAACCACCCTGCTGAGAGCAGGGACATCCTCAACTAGAGCAGGTTGCACAGAGCTCTGTCAAGCCCCACCTTGAATGTCTCCAGGGATGGGGCCTCAACCACCTCCCTGGGCAACCTGTTCCAGT
>JAAGNO010007821.1:11504-21867 GCA_033439905.1 Ceryle rudis | reverse complement strand
GGGGAGCTAACATTACATTGTGTTTTATTTTCTTTGAAAGACAAGAGGTCACATATACTATCAAGAAAAAAACCCAAAATCTAGGCTATTTTATGAAAAATATTGTATGTATTATCCAAATATCTTCAGAAGCTTTTTTTTTTTTAATTTGCATATGTGTACTGTTCCTGATTGCTTTCCTGTTATCTTATTTTACATTTAAAAATTGGATCCAAGTTGATTTACTTTTTTGTCTCTTATTTTTAGTGTTCTGCACAGTGTGGTCTTGGGCAACAGATGCGACCAGTACATTGTCTCTCATACACTGGACAAGCATCCAGTGAGTGTCCAGAAACACTTAGACCTCCATCAATGCAGCAGTGTGAAAGTAAATGTGACAGTACTCCCATTTCCAACACAGAAGGTAAGTTTGCCTCCATCTTAATATAATTTATTCTGGAAAGTGTAAAGTGACATGGTCAGTATTACTGCAAAAAGTCTACATTACATCATTTCTCAGACTGTGAATGATTTTTTTACAATTATTTTCTAATTAGTCATTGTATTTCAAAGATTAAGTCAATAAAAGCCTAAATCCAGGTTCTTCATTTAAAAACACCCTTTAAAATATATAGCCTAAATCATGGACAAAATGCTGTCATTTTGTGTCATTAATTTTTCAGTCTCTATTGATTCAGTGGAAATGCCCATCATAGCAGGGGAACATGATGATACAGTTTTTATCCACTGAACTGTTACATGCTCCATCAGTGGTTAACAAAAGCAGTGGCAAAAATAGTTGATTGCATGTTCATTGAAAGACTGGAACCACAGATTTAATGCTGCACTGTGCTGCAAGTCTGTTCTTATACTTTGACTTACTTTTCAGTTTCTTGGATTTATAATGCCTGTTTAAAATAATTACAGTATTTTTTGCATTATACAGTCTAATTTAATCAGATTATTAACTAATTTAATTATAACATATATTTACTAGAGGGTATATTATATAATAATGTCAAAATAAGCTTTTTAATATTTATGAAAGGCTCCAGATCTGGACTCAGAAATTGTCTAAAACAACGTATTAGGAAATTCTGTCATCAAATCACAATTTGAGCACTAGGTAGTAAAAAATAGTTTCTTTATGGATTGTAAAAATTTAAAATAGTTGTTCACAAGATGAGTACATTCCATTTTGTGTGGAAGGGAAAAATTAATCAAAAATTACCAAAACACACATGTTCAAAAATAAAGAAAGCTTGCACAGCAATAATAGTTCTTTTAAAACATATATTCCCTAAATTTTGAGTGCTTGACTTCACAATGTCGCTAAAGCTGCTTAACTTAACTAATCTCTGTACAGTATATAATGGAGTATCTTTTACACAGGTTCTCCAACTACACTGAAGTTTAATATCCTATTTATATGTAACAAATTTATGTTAGTCTTCCCAGAAATACACTGATGATTCACTATGAGCACTGTAATTTACTGCTTGAAAGTTTTAATTTTAAATAGAGCTTTATCATCCTATGTTGTCATTCAAAAAGCATCTTCATAATAGAATTTTATTTGGTTACTTCAATTCCCATTTTTATGATTATCAATCTAGGAACCATTTTGTCCTTTAAAGCTCAAAGGCAAACTGATAATTTATTTCCAAACACAGATGTCTTTCTCCAAAGTAAGGAAGTAATAAAGTACTTCTAATTGCATGATTAGTCTCAATCTCCTCTTAATTTCAAGATGAAGAAGTCATGTTCTTATTTATAGTCACTCTTTTAGTAATTCTTTAATATTATCGGGAAAATACACTGATCTATAGATGAATACAATCAGGGATTTTCTCTGTGTGATCTATGGACACCAGGTGGCCATGGACTTCCTTAAAGTAGAACTGTGCAGGGAAACTGAAAAGCAAGACTGTTGGCAATAGTGTTTTCCAGGGACCTACACCTTCACTGGAAAATTTTTTGGATCCACAAATTATGTTGAAAACCTCTTACATAGTATTCCAGATGGACTTTGTCTCTTTGGCCTACGCTCTAAGTTGACCAGTCATAAGTCAGCTCCTTACTGACAGTCATGAAGCCTCATTAGCACAGTACCATGCTTGAGCTAATAAGTCCTAGGAAGAATTGAGGGGTGGCCTTTGTTTCCTTATGTATATTTTTAATTGTTATTTATTAATACTGTTGTTCCTTATGTTGCTTATTTTGTTGTACTGTTGTATTAAAACCTCCCCATGGGGGGTTTGTACATTTCCTGACTTTTCTCCTTCCTGTGAGGGGAGAGGAAGGAGCGAAGCGGCCATGTGTCTGGCTCTAAACAACAACAGCCTTTTTGGCACCCAACGTGGGGCCTGAGGGGGTTGAGATAAGGACAAATGTGACTAAGACATTTCATTTAAAAAAAAAAAAAATTGTTATACACATTTCTTTTTTGTATAATAGCTAAATTGTGCACGTTCACAATGTTAGCCCCTTTGTTCTCATGGTGGTCTCTTGTAAACCCTTATGTACTCTATGTGTTCCTGGAGCTGGTGTTTATCACCTCTGGGAAATGGGCCAGGGCTCTTGTGCTGTTATACTGGATATTAGCAACTTATGATATGATCATGTCACTGGGTATGAAGTTAGGCTGGTATGTGTATGCAGCCTTGGCATTTGTTAGTGATCTCACCCAAACTAGGGGTGAGACGGGGAGGAGACTTCCTCAGTATTTGAGAATCTTGACTATCCATGGAATGTCCAGGCCAGCATGCCTTCAGTGCTATGCCTTTTGAATGTTTGACAAATGTTTAAGGTTGCACAATTATCACCCAGAGGTGTGCTTCAGGGCTGGATAATTATGAGTGGCAGGGTGTGTGGGAAAGAGGCTAGGGTGGTGGTCAACTGCAATGGTTTGGAAGGTCACCCCTGAATAAGTGCAGGATCCTGATAAAATAGTAAGGTATTTAGAAAAGGTCTGTTGTCAATCTGGCAATTCCCAAGAGACACAACTTACTGCAATGTGTTGGGGCCTTACCCATGCCTACCAAGTCCTTTTCAACACTACTCAGTGCCCTATAGGGGAAGAGGTGGTCTCTGAACCTAAAAATAGACTTCCGGGTGCCACAGCTAAACTTGACATACAACTTGTGCCAGTGTCAGTTGCCCCTATCCAGAAAAATAAATACATGAAAAAAATCAGTTTGTGTACTAAGGGATGACAATGAACCTGGACCATTGATAGAACAGAAGGAAAAACCAGCTGTGATCACCCTATCTCTGTCCCTAAGTGAGCTGCGAGATGTGTGAAAGGATTTCATTTGCCTGTCAGGTGAGCAGATCATCACCTGGCTGCTCTGATGTTGGGATGGTGGGGCTGGTAGTTTGGATTTAGAGGGGAAGAAGGCTGGATCTCTGTCTAGGGAAGGGGGCATTGACAAGGCAATTGGAAAAGAGCTGCAATACCTCAGCCTTTGGAGGTGACTCCGGTCAAGCATAAAGGAAAGGTACCCCTTCAAGGAAGATGTTACACATCACCCAGACAAGTGGACCACCAGGTAAAGAGGTATTCAGTACATGAGGGAATTAGCGGTGCTGAAGATGTTTTCTAATGATCAGAATGGCAAGCAGCCACCCACAGACCCATACCAAGTCCAGTGTACACCACCCATGCAGCAGAAATTCTTACGAAGCGCACCACCAACATATGCCAACTCATTGGCAGTAGTGTCCTAGAGAGATAGCCAGGCACAAACAGAGCAAATAGCTGTCCTCCTCCAGCAATATGAGGGAAGTATTTCTTCCTCCCTATGGGCTTGCATTTCAGCTGTGGTGGAATTGTCCCAGGAGGTCCAAAAAATCAAAGGCAACAGGTCCTACTCTCCACCTGAATGGACCTGTGTCTCAGCTATTAGGAGTAGGTCCTCCCCTGATCAAGAGAGAGAATATGGGAGGTACACACCACGTGGTACCCTGTGGTTCTATCTACATGACCATGGAGAGGACATTAAGAAGTGGGATGGGAAACTCACTTCGACCTTAGCTGCAAGAGTATATGAGCTACAAGAGAAAACAATCATAAAAAGGGATTCTTCCAAGAAAAATGCTGCTCCAGTTGGAAAAATGCAGGTGCCAGGCTGGATGTTCAAAGGGAGGGTTTCCTCTACACACCATGTAACTGAGGCCACATGGAGTAAGTGGGTTGCACTGATAACACAAGGGGCTCAAATAGGGAACCCCAACTGCCCAGGAATCTTGGAAGTGATCACAAACTGGCCAGAGGGCAAAGATCTTGGGTTGTCTCCAGAGGAGGAGAAGGTGACACATGCTGAGGAGGCTCCACCATATAACAAACTACCAGATAATGTCATATTGTGGGAAAACATTGATGGTGGAAAGTTGCTGTGTAGAGTCCCACATGATGAAGCTGCTGAAGCACAAGTTGAATCGAGTCAGTTTGCAGAGGTGAAAGCTATCCAGTTGGCTTTAGATATTGCCGAGTGGGAAAAGTGGCCAATGCTCTATCTCTATACTGACTCATGGATAGTGGCAAATGCCTCGAGGGGGTGGTTATGGAAGTGGAAGCAGAGTAACTGGCAGCGCAAAGGTAAACCTATCTGGACTGCTGGATTATGGCAATATATTGCTGCTTGGGTGTGGAACCTGGTGGTAAAGGTACATCATGAGGATGCCCATGTACCCAAGAGTTGAGCTACTGAAGAGCATCAAAACAACCAGCAGCCATGGATCAGGCTGCCAAGATCAGAGTGGCTCAGGTGGATTTGGACTGGCAGTGTAGGGTCGAATTATTCATAGCTCAGTGGGCTCATGACACCTCAGGTCATAGAGGATGAGATGTAACATATAGATGGGCTTGAGATCGAGGGGTGGACCTCACCATGGACACTATTGCAGAGGTCATTGATGCATGTGAAACATGTTCTGTGATCAAGCAAGCCAAGCAGAGAAAGCCCCAGTGTTATGGATGACGATGGCTGAAATATAAATATGGCGAGGCCTCTCAGATTGACTATATCACACCCACAAACCCACTAGGGCAAGCGCTACATATTCACAATGGTGGAAGCAACAGCTAGATGGCTGGAAATTTATCCAGTGCTCCATGCCACTGCCCAGAACACCATCCTGGTCCTTGAAAAGTAAGTCTTGTAGCGACATGGCACCCCAGAAAGAATCGAGTCAGACAATGGGACTCATTTCTGAAACAGTCTCAGACCTTAAAATACTGGGACACATATTTAGCAAAGGCCACCTGGTTGGTCAACACAAGAGGATCTACCAATCAAGCTGGCCCTACTCACTCAAAACTATAAGGGGAAAAAGATCTAGCGCAATTTCTTCCAGTAGATACAGTTCCCAACACATTGCTATTTAGCACATTTTCTTTAATCCCATATTGAAAGTATTTACTGGAACCCACTGATTATTTGTAAGCGGTTAAGTGGCTGAAATGTCTCAAAAGTAAATGTAATTGCAAAGTTAATGTAACAATTTAAAATACCTACATCCTTTCAGAAGAACCTAGTTACAATCCATGAAGTACTAAGGATGCCCTATCCCAAAATTAGACAAAAAAGTTATCTTTAGGGTATTTTTTTCAATATTTTGGCAAACATTTCTTATATATCCTTATTTAGAAACATTTCAGAATGACTATTAAATGTTGAATTTAAGAAGTACAGACTGTGAATGTTTGCATAATAATGTGCATGTGTTGCATATTTTTTGCTTACACTTTTGTCTTTAATAAAATCCTCTTAGACACAAGAAGAGCTGACATCTCTTGTGTTAGTAAAGTATTACTATTTAAACAGGGAGGCATATTTTTTTCAGTATGCTAGAGATGATGGAAAGCTTTTAAGATTGCACAACTATTTTTGGAAAGAATACCTTCTAATCAAGAAGCATTTGAGTTCTGGTATTTCCTTGTGGATGTATCTGTGAAAGGAGTATTCTGTGCCTGTATGCATGTATCTGTCTCTCTCCAGGTGCAGTGGGATGTGAACTCTGTATTTGGGTTTCAGGGAAGGAGTCAGGCCTCTCAGAGTGAGGGTTCTGTCCCTTGGGAGTACATGTGTGTAGCAGAGCATATATGCTCACACACAGAGACTTTGTCCACATGCTACCTAGTAACACTGACTTGTGCTTTGAACCCCACTGCGGGGCAAAAGCAACTTCAACAACAGGTCATTGTTTCACAGCAGGGTCAGACTATATGGGTGGATTCCCTTCCCATTTTGAACCCCAGTGAACCTCCTGATTCCTTTCACTGCCCAAACTCCAGTGCTTGCAGGCTATGGGACCCATTTATCAGTTTTGGGACAATTTAATTTTGGTAACTTGAGATAAGTGCATACATGTTTTTGAGAAAGCTTGAGCCACTCTGCAGAATAATGATTGTGTTAGTAAAGTTTAAAAGTGCTTTCTTGGGGAAAGTAAAAGCTGTTCATATAAAATAAGAGACAAAATGTTAGGGATATAGAAATAATAAAACAAAGTTACAATATATCTTGTCACATTTTACATCTGCTTTAGCTCTTTGTTTTCTTTAAACTCTTCATTGGAGATTTAGAAAATTGTAGACGAAGTTTTGACAGACTGCCACTGATGAAGTTAACATTACATTTGCTGTTGGAAGTGAACTACAGGCAGCACATACTACACAGTTTGAAATGTATTCAGAATGATTTTATTCTCTAAGTATGTATATATATCTATATACCTGCTGAATCTAGACTTCTAATGACCATCTGAAACTTTACCTGAAAAGCTATTTTATATGTTTTTATGTCATTTCAATTTTCCTTGTATTTTTTTGTGGTATGTCTTTGCAGTCTCCTTAGCTGAAGGCACAGTGACATTCTGTGTTTTTATTACTGTAATGTGATACTTAATATCATAATATTGTCTGATCTGGCCACAAGGTTCAGGAAAGGGCAGATTAATGCATGTAGATTATATAAACTTATTAACAGTAGTTACTGGGAACAAAAAGGGCTCTGCTAAACTTCTTCTGTTCAACCACAGTCCCATGAATAGGCTACTTTATCAACCACCATATCTATTTCAAAACTGATTTTTAAAACAAAAACTGGGGGCAACTTCAAGAATATTCTCTCACTGCTATCCAAATGGCATAGGCTGAACAGGGTCTAGTTTTAGTCAAGAGGAAGAATAATGTAAAGAAATATGAAATAGGATATTTTAAAATCCTACTTTTAGCAAAAATAAAGTTAGTGGCTTTACCTGTATTTAACTAAATACAGTGTACATAAGGGTTATTTTTGGGGTTGAGTGAACTTTTTACATTTCATCAAGATCAAGTAAACCTATTTTTTCCTCACTTCCTTTATAATTCACCATCTGTCTCTCCTATATTCCCAAGTCTCCACAAACACAAGGACCTGAAATATTTCCGGAAGAAATATTTGACCTCTTTTGTGAAGAGTTTTTGAAATAAAATAGTGACCGTGTGCAATTGCCAATAGAGAAATATGTCTGTTTCAGCCATCTACTCCCAATATTTATTCTGCTGCCATTCAACTCTGTTTTCAAATTGGTAATTTAAAAAGTAGAAAAGTAGTACATAAAACATTGGGTAGGTAGAATAAAAAATTACAACAAAAGCACTATATCTGTGTTAATGAAATGAAAATTTAAATAATTTCATGACCTCTACTTGTCTACCTAGAAGCATGCACATTGCTATTATCAGAAATACTGTTCAGTACAGACCCTGAAGGTCAACCTTGCTAATGCTTTCCTAGTCTCAAATACTAAAGATTCTTATCTGCGCTTAACTATGCTTGCAGCGTACCTGCAGTCCAAAACTACCTGTTCTGGAGCAAAAATATTGAACTAGGAGGTCATATGTAGAAGGAAGACAAATAGGAGTAGCTGAAGAATTGTACATGTACTGTGTTGTTTTCACTATTAATTTTTTCTTTTCCTACCTGTTTCGTGTATCTGTCTGTTATCTCTTTCATATTTGGCTTACAGACATCTCAGCATCAAGGGCTGTTGTTCTGTCAGGCCCTGGAGCAACAGCATCCTGGCCTCCAGTCTTCACTTCTAGATATCAAATCAATACAAAATATGATAATAGTCAAACTACTGCTAATTTATCTCCTTTTTATTGACATTTTCTTTATAGCTATTGTAATTTGAGAAAGATTGTAGGAGGAAGCCAGTGTGAAATGCAGCCTTAAACCAGTAAAAATTTACAGCATTCTTTTGAGACAAATTATTCTGAGAAGTTAATTTCATTCTTCCCACCACTTCATTTTTGCAATTCAAACTTGTGAGTTTTACTTTTTCTCCATATACATCTCTTCCATCTTCCTATACACAAAGAAGGGTTCCTTGCCAAAGTCCTATTTTAATATCAGTCTGGAAGAAACTGTGCAAATGCTTTTAAGTAAAAATCCCCTACTAGTTGTCTAAAGTGATCATTTATCCAAATAAATGGTAATTCTTTCAAGACAAAGTGGGGACACTTCTAAATGTCTGGAAGAGATGCCCTGCAACCATTTTTATGGCTTTAAAAAATGTATCATTTACACTAGGCTGGACTAGAAAAAGTAGTTACAAAGCAGGCAAGGTGGACAGACAGAGAAGCAGCATGTTAAATCTCAAATTTTCTTTGTACTTTAATTTTTATTTCTGTTTTTTGTTTTTTTGTTTTTTTTTTTCTCTTTAATGCCCTTAATTATTAGAGTGTAAAGATGTGAACAAAGTGGCATATTGCCCACTGGTGTTGAAGTTCAAGTTCTGCAGTCGAGCATACTTCAGACAGATGTGCTGCAAGACCTGTCAAGGAGACTGACCCACAGAAATCATGAGAATGTGCCTTATTATTATTGTGGAAAAGTGTCCATTGAAGAGAGCCACACAGCAGAATGAGATTGACGTCCTTGCAAATGCATTACCCTGTGGAAAACATAACCACTGGTCAGCCCCAGCTGACAGGATTTCAATATTATTTTAACTTCTGTGAAGTGAAATTTATTCATCCAAAGTGCTGGACACAGTATAAGGAGGGCATGCCAAATTGGAAAGATCCACACAGCACATATAGAATAGCTTACTGTGGAATATTTGTGTACTTTTGACTAAATCAAATAGTCTATTTACCTCCTTGGACCATTAAAATAATTTTTATTATGGACTTAGCAATGACACTGAATCCATTTGTATTTAAAACTTTTTAAAATGTAGCTGTTATGACTTGGTCTACTATGGAAGTAAAGAAGAATCAAAAATAATGGTGTCGTACCATAAAAAATGTTAACTATTTTATCTCACAACACAGCACCGCAATTTAAATTACAAAATGAGCTTGGAAATGTTATTTAAAGAGCAGAAATTAAAGCAATATGTATTTTTCCTTCATTCCATCTAATTCCTTTTGGAGTAATCCATATTTCCTGAACACTGCTGTGAGCCACATATAACATATAACAAAATGTGTTGCAGGTTTATAGTCATATTACCAATGTAAAAGTGAAGCTAAGATTTCCACTGAAAGGGAACATATTTCAATATCATGGAGAAGGCAAGACTCCAGTAGTGGTGAAGACTGTATTGCCATCTCCTTCACTACTATCATACAGATTGCTTAGAACTTTGACTCCATCTCACTTTTGATTACAACACCAGCCACAAAGAAGATACAACTTTGTGAGCATCTAGATCTGGTTTACAAATTACTTTTGATTCTCCAACCCAAGGAGTTCCAGTGCAAAAGATAAGCCTACTGTGTAACAGCAATAAACCTTTGCAAAGCTAAAAGTTAAAATGGATTCCAGATGTTCCCTTCTTTGACATCATAGCAGAAGGGCATTTGTTTATGAGAAAGAACATGTGAATGTGCAGTTCAGGAGACCACATCTGAGTGGACAAAGATTACAACTAAAGAATAAAAGACTTGTGGAGATATCTAGGTTCTGTTCAAACGAGAAGTCAAAAGTGTGCTTGAGCCAAGAGGCCTGTTGGGAGAAAGGCACACTGGAAAAGGGGTGGCTAGAATGAAGTCAGGCCACCTTCACCTAAATTGCCATGTACATGTTTAAAGCTGGACCATATTTTGCAGAATCACAGAAATGCTTGCTATGGTTGGAAAAGACCTTTAAGATCATCAAGTCCAACCATTATCTAACTCTACCAGTACCACTACTACACCATATCCGTAAGTACCATATCTAGACAGCTTTTAAAGCTAGGGGCAGCTTTCAGTGTGAGACTGGAACAAACTCATTCCTCTAGATTAGTAGGTAGTTGCCTTAGCTATTCTGCTGTCATAATCCACTTATTTCATATTACTATATTTTTTAAATTAAAATTTTAAATTTTAAATATGAAAACAAACTAT
>JAAGNO010007821.1:0-11404 GCA_033439905.1 Ceryle rudis | reverse complement strand
ATAATGTCAAAATAAGCTTATTAATGTTTATGAAAGGCTCCAGATCTGAAGTCATAAATGGTCCAAGACAATCTATTAGGAAATTCTGGCTTCAAAGTAGAATTGGATTGCTAGGCAGTAAAAAAAAAGTTTTCTCATTGATTGTACAAATCTTCCTAGAAATACAGTGATGATTCGGTGTATACACACCATAATTTATTCCTTGGATATTTTAATTTCAAACAGAGGCTTATCATCTTACATTGTCATTTGAAAAACATCTTCATAATAAAATTTTCCTTGGTTATTTTAATTCCCATTTTTATGTTTAGTGCTCTGAAGTATCCGTTACATGATTATTATCAAACTAGGAAACTTCTACCCCCTAGCTAAACGGTATTTTATTTCCAAAAGCAGATGTTGAATTATGCCAAAGGAAGGTAATAAAATACAAGTTGGCATGATTTAGTCCCAGTCTTCCCTTAATTTCAAGGTGACAAGGTCTTGTTGTTACTTATAGTCATTATGTTCCTAATTCTTCAATATTATCAGGAAAATATAATGTCCTGTGGTTTAATTCAACCAGGGTTTTCTCTGTGTGATCTGTGTACACTGGGTGGCTGTGGACTTCTTTACAGTGGAACTGTGAAAACTAAGCTTGCTGGTAATAGTGTTTTTCAAGGACCCACAATTTCAAGGACCCACAACTTCACTGGGAAATTTTGGGGATCCACAAATAGCAAAGGTTGAAAAACACTAACATAGTATTCCAGGTGGGCTTCAGCTCTTTAACCTGCACTCTGAGTGGGCCAGGCATGAGACAGTTCTTTACTGACAGCCATGCAGTCTCATTAGCGCAGTTAGGAAGAGCTGAGGGAAAAAGATAAAGCATGTTCAGATGCATGTTTATCTTACTTGATATTGTACTTAAACCACTGTTTAGCCATAAAAATTAAAAAATGTTTTGAAACAGCAAAGAATTTTTGTTTGAAATATAGTTTCCTTCAAACCATCTCTTCCAGTAGACACAGAAAAGCAGCATTAGTAGTGATTAGCATCCTGGTTTTGCTTATGTCTCATGTTGAAGGTATTTACTGGAAACCACTGCTTATTTTTTAAATGATGAAGTGGCTGAAATGGCTCAAAAGTAAATGTCATCTCAAAGTTCATTTAACAGTTTAAAATACATCCTTTCAGAACATCTCTTGCTCAATCTATGAAATACTAAGGGTGCCCTATCCCAAAATCAGAAAGTTTGGCTTCAAGGTATTTTTTCAGTATTTCTTAAATATATATTCTAATCTATATACATCCCAGAGCTGCTATCAAATACTGAATACAAGAAGCACAGACTGAGGATTTGAAGAATAATGTGCATGTATTGCGCATTTTCTGCCTTTAAAAAATCCTCTTAAAAAAAAAATCATTAAAAAATACTCTTAAACAGAAAAAGAGCTGACATCTCTTATGTTAGTAGAGTGTTAGCCTTTAAATAGAGAGACATATCTCTTTCAGCATGCTAGAGATGATGGAAAGCTTGTAAGATTTCAATAACTAACTAATCCTAAAGAGCACAACTATTTTTGGAAGGCTGTTACTTTCTAAGAAAGAAATATTTTAATTTTGTTATTTTTTTCGGAATGTATTTGTGAGAGGAGCATACTATCTATACTCCAATGGTTGCTTCTGTCTCTCTCCAGGTACAGTGGGATGTGAAGTGTATATCAGTATTTGGACTTCAGGAAAGGAGTCTGTTTTCTCAGAGGACAGGTTCTGCCCCAGCTGAGAGTCTGTGTGCATAGCAGAGCATACTGGCTCACGTGCAGAGACTGTGTCCACATACCACCTAGTAGGACGGCCTCATGCTTTGGGCCCCACTGTGGGGCAAAAGTAACTTCAGCAGCAGGTCGTTGGTTTGCAGCAGGGTCAGACTGGCTGAGGGGATTCCCTTCCTCTTTCAAAGCCCAGCAAACCTGATTCCCTTCATTTGCCAAACTCTGGTCCTCACATCCTACAGAACCCCTTCAAAAATATCTGGACGATTAAATTTGCTAACCCAAGATAAGAACATACATGTTTTTTAGGAAGCTTGAGCCACTCTGCAGTGTAATGATCACGTTATTTAATTTTGAAGTACTTTCTTGGGGAAAGTAGGGGTCATTTAAATAAAATAAGAGTAAAAAATTGGGGATACAGAAATAATAAAAGAAAGTTGTGATATATCTTGTCACATTTTACATCTGACTGAGCTGTTTGTTTTCTTCAAACTCTTCACTGTTGATTAGAATGGGTTTTTGATGGGCTGCCACTGATGAGGGTAGCGCTGCATTTGCTGATGGACATGAACTACAGGCAGCATGTACTGTAAAGTTATAAATGTGTTCAGAATTATTCTGTTTTCTTAAGTATACATAAGTGTGCTGAATGTAGACTGCTAAAGGCCATCTGAAACTTCACATGAAAAACTACTTTATGTCTTTTCAATTTTCCTTGTATTTTTTTCCTTGTATTTCCTTGTGGGACATGTCTTTTCAGACTCTTTAGCTGAAGGCACAGTGACATTATTGTGATTTTATTACTGTAATGTGATACTTAATATTCTCTGATCTAGCCACAAAGCTCAGAAAGGGAGAGTTTAATACATGTAGCTCACCGAAACATTAACAGTAGTTACTAGGAGCAAAAATGGTTCTGCTAAACCTCTTCCGTTCAACCACAGTCCTATGAAGAATAGGCTACTTCATCAGCCACTGTATCTGTTTCAGAACTGATTTTTAAAACAGAAAGTGTGGGCAACTTTCAGAATATTGTCTCACTGCTGTCCAGATGGCATTGGCTAAACAGGGTACAGTTTTAGTCAAGAGGAAGAATAACTTAAAGAAACATTAAATAGGATAATATAAAATCCTACATTTAGCAAATATGTAGTTAGTGGCTTTACCTGTATTTAACTAAATACAATGTATATGAGGCTGTTTGTGGGACTGAGTGAACTTTTTGTATCTCATCAAGATTAAATGAACCTTTTTATTCCTCACTTCATTTATAATTCACCATCTGTCTCTCCTGTATTCCCAGTCTTTACAAGCACAAGGACCTGAAATATATTTGGAAGATATTTGGCATCTTTTGGGAGGAGTTTTTTAAACTCCGTGAAACACCGTGGCTGTGTGTGGTTGCTGATGAGAACTATGTCTCTTTCAACCAGCTACCCCCACTGTTTTTTCTCCTGGCATCCAAACCTGTTTCCAATTAGAGAATTAAAAAACTATAAAGTAGCACATGAAACATTGGGTTGATGGAGTGAAAAACATTACACAAGCACTATATCTATAATAACAAAATGAAAGTTTAAATAATTTCATGGCCTCTACTTATCTATCCAAAAACTTGCATATTGCCATTATCAGAAATACCATTCGGTACAGACCCTGAAGTTCAGCCTCACTAATGCTTTCCTAGGTTCAAATATTAAAAGTTCTCATCTGCACTAGCTTGCTACTACAGTATACTTGCAGCATGAACACACTGTCCATAACTACTTGTTCCACAGCAAAAATAATGTACTAGGAGATTGTTTGTAGAAGACAAGCAGGAATAGCTGATTGATTGTACGTGCTGATTGTGTTTGTTTCACTATTACTTTTTCATTTTCTTAACTGTTTTGTGTGTCACTTTTCTCTTTTATATTTGGCTTACAGACACCTTGGAGTCAAGGGCTGTTGCCCTATCAGGCCTTGCAGCAACAGCACCCTGGGCCTCCAGTCTCCACTTCTAGCTATCAAATCAGTACAAAATAAGATAATGGTCAAAGCACTGCTAGCTCATCTCATTTTATTTCATAGTTATTCCTATTTTAATATCCATCTCGAAGGACCTATGCAAATGCTTTTAACTGAAAATCAGACATCTATCACAATATTCACTCTAGTGCAAAAGAAATCTTCAGCAGCAACATCTGAGCTGTACATGAATGTACCCCTGAGCTCTCAGATACACCTCTGTCTCAATTCTCAGAGTAAGAATTGGTCATGGAGCAAACTATTCTATTCCCTATTCCTACCTTCTTTCTACAGAAAGGAAACTGAGTCAAAGGAGAACCACAGCATATTCCAGTAGTGCTCCTGTCATGTACTTGCACAAGTCACTTTAGATACTACCTGTGTGGACTGGAAAAGGAATCCTTCCTGCATGTGGTTGAGCTCTTGTTCTCTGTTCTTGAGAAAGTTACCTGCCAGTATGACAAGGGCAGTCAAGCAGTAAGAATAAGCATTACAGGCAGTAAACCCAGCATACAGGGAAAAGACAACTATGAAAAAGACTTCCTACATATCTATTAAAATTAAAATGGCTTTTCCTCCTGCATAAAAGAATTGTGGAGGTGTGGAACCAAGCCTGAAATATAGTCTGCCATTCAGTCCAGTCACTGAACTCACATTGCTGGTGTCTTTATTCATAACACCAGTTGTTTTCTTAATCCCTCTTAACTGCAATGCACATTCTATTTCAAGGATTGTTACAAGTGCAGACGCATTGCACCAAACAATGTGAATTGTGTTACATATCAGATAAACCTGTCATGGATGGATAAAACAACTCCTGAGAAAGAAGATATTAAAGTATTGTAAGAAAAATAACTCACATGTGCTAACTTTATAAAGTGATCATTTATCCCAAGAAATGATGATTTTTCCAAGACAATGTGGGGACACTTCTAAATGTCTGGGAGAGAAGCCTTGCAAAGACTTTCATGGCTTTTAAAAATATTCTGTGTGCTCTAGGCTGGACTAGAAAGCCGAGTTACAAAGAGGGACAAGGGGGATGGATAGAGAAGCAGCATGTTAGATGTCAAATTTTCTTTGTACTTTTCAACAAGTTTCACTTCTGATTTTTTTTTTTTTTTTCTCTTTAATGCTCTTAATTATTAGAGTGCAAAGATGTGAACAAAGTGGCATATTGCCCACTGGTGTTGAAGTTCAAGTTCTGCAGTCGAGCATACTTCAGACAGATGTGCTGCAAGACCTGCCAAGGACACTGACCCACAGAAAGCACAAGAATGTGCCTTGCTATTGTCATTGTGAAAGAGTGTCCATCGAAGAGAGCCACACAGCAGAATGAGATTGACGTCCTTGCAAATGCATTACCCTGTGGAAAACGTAACCACTGGTCAGCCCCAGCTGACAGGATTTCAATATTATTTTAACTTCTGTGAAGTGGGATTTATTAATCCAAAGTGCTGGACACAATATAAGGAGGGCATGCCAAATTGGGAGATTCACACAACACATATAGAATAGCTTACTGTGGAACATTTGTGTTCTTTTGACTAAATCTAGTAGTCTGTTTACCTCCTTGGACCATTAAAATAATTTTTATTATGGACTTAGCAATGACACTGAATCCATTTGTATTTAAAACTGTTTAAAATGTAGCTGTTTGACTTGGTCTACTATGGAAGTAAAGAAGAATCAGAAAAATGTTAAGTCATAGCTTAAAACTGTTAACTATTTTATCACATGACACAGCACCACAATTTAAATTATAAAATGATCTTGGAAATGTTATTTAAGGAGCTGAAAAATAATTAAAAAAAAAAAAATTTCCATCATTCCACCTAATTCTCTTTGGAGTAATCCATATTTCCTGAACACTGCTATGAGCCATATATAAAGCTATACTAAGTAGAACAACCATGAGGGACTTAGTTTTAAGAGGTGTAACAGTTATTGCAGTGGTGCATGAAATACAAGTGTGCTATGAAACAAAATTACATCTGTGTTGCGGGTTTATAGCCATTTTAACATTGTACAAGTGAAGCTGAGATTTCCACTGAAAGAGAACATATTTCAGTGTCATGGAGGAGGCAGACTCCAACAGTGGTGAAGACCATATTGTCAGCTACTTCACTGCTAACATACAGATTGCTTAGAACTTACAATTTGATTCCAGCTCACTTTTGTTTACAACACCAGACACGAAGAAAGAATTTGTGGGCACCTAGATCAGATTTACATGTTACTTTTGATTCTCTAAGGTATTCCAGAGCAAAAGATAAGCCTGTGTAATAGCAACAATCCTTTGAAAGCTGAAAGTTAAAATGGATTCCAAATGTTCCCTTCTTTGATACCAAAGTAGAAGGGCATTTGTTTATGAGAAAGAAATGTGAATGTGCAGTTCAGGAGACCACATCCAAGTGGGCAAGGATTGCAACCAAAGAATAAATTACATGTGGAGGTATCTAAGTTCTGTTTAAATGATAAGTCAAAAGTGTGCTTGAGCTAAGAGGCCTGTTGGACTATAAGGAGTAAGGCACACTGGACAAGGGGAGGGCTAGAATGAGGTCTAGCCACCTTCAACATATTTCAAGCTGGACCATATTTAAAGCTAAGGGCAGCTTTCAGCATGAGACTGGAACAAACTCATGCTTCTGGATTAGTAGCTAGGTGCCTTACCTATTCTGCTGCCATACTCCACTTATTTCATTTTGATATATTTTTAATAGTCACCAAATACTTTGCATTTTAAATGTGAACTACTTAGGCAACTCACACTCAAGAATCTACCATTAAAAAAAGTTAACTGTCATGCTCCTCTTCCCCTTCACTTTTTGGTAACAGACTCAACAAGGAGATAAAAATTCGGTACTTGTTTATATTATTATATTATACTTGAACACTTGGATTTTGCAGCAGGTACTCGATGAATGTGCTTTTGTGTCCAACTTTGCCTCCTTTGTTGTAGTGCAATCAAAATTATGTGAACAATAATGTGTATCAAATTCTAACTCAAATAGCACTTTTTATAAGAAGTACTCTTTTCAGTGAAAAATAATTTCAAAATTTCATGATTTTGAAGTGTTACCAATAACAAGCCAGATATGTTGCACACTATTTACTAATGTGAATTAACATGAAACAATAGATGGTACTGTTAACAGGATTCATACTATGAAATCCCTCCAACATATTGATAGTCTATCCATGGGGTTTTGTGTAGCCCACATATTCATGTCCATCAAATTCCTGTCATCTGCTACCTCTTGCCAGTGTTTCCCCTTTCTACACCTGTGAACAGTAGAATTAATTTTCAGTTGGCTTGCCTGTACTCACATACGGTTATCTGCTGCTCTGATCACCATGTAAACAACTCTCGTTAAAACTTATACCAGTAGATTTAAAAACAGCTTTGAGAGTTGGACACAGGGATTTAGGGCAATATGTAGTCCTTCTCTGTTGCGTGAATCGACTTTCTGTATCCTTTGACAAAACACCTTGGTGCTAGCATGCCCTGGTTAGGTCAAAAATTTGATGAAAGGGAAAGGGGTTGCTGTAGCATTCCCTAAGGAAGAGGCCTGTTTTTACCAGGGTCCAGTTTTCTCCAGGGGATAATTTTGTTTATCAGCTAATGTGTCTTTTCAGCTCACAACAAAAGGGGTTTTTATATATTCAAAGGAAACTTTTTTTTTTACCTCACTGAAGACATTGAAACTGTAAAGAGTGTTTCCAAAGACACATTTTGCTCTCTTACTGGTGCTAGAACACTAGGGAGTCTGATGTTTACTCTGCAACGTAACAGCACTGAGGTTGGAATTTAAAGAACTCCCTGGAGCCACATTGAATTGTAGTGTTAAAGGGAACAAAACTCAGAATTTATGTGGATTTACAAACTAAGCAATGCTTCAGACTAAGACTGAAAAATGAAACCTAATTTAAAGAAAAATAATTGGTGTTCACAGCACAGTTCATTGCTGCTGCTACACTGTAGCCGTCTATATAATCTAAGCTAAAGAGTGTTATATTCCTAAACAGTGACAAAAGGACTATTTGTGTAGGCTAGAAATATGACAGGCCTAGACTCAAATAGTAGCATATGAAACACAAAAATCAATCAGGTTCCAGTCCTTCCACTGAGCAATACTATCAGCTGAAGAAGATCAAAACAGAGAGAAAAATCTAGATATTAACCCGTCAAGGTGTATACACCCCAAAATAGTCCATTTCATCTTTGTAATGGAGTGAATGTCACATAGATATCCTTAATAATGCAGACTGAAATTACCTTTGTATTATTGTGATTAGTTGCTTATTATTTTATACTCAGTATTAATGTGGTACACTGTTACTTTATTATTATTTTGCTTTTGTAAATTATATTCTAATTTATTGTCATGTTTCTTAACACTTGTTCTACATGCATTCTCCTGCTTGTAATGAAAACAAAAATATTGTAACACTTGATGCAGTGAAATTCCACATCAGGCACAGATTTGTTTTTAACATAGATAATTCAGTAAAATAAAACTGCAGCTTTTAAGAATGATCTTCATGATACGGTTGTCTGTTTCCTGACTTACAGTTATTAGAATTCTGTATGCTTGTTTGCTTCCTTAGATGCATCAAAGCATATATAAGATGGCTCCTTTCAAGTAACATCTATATATTATGCTAGAATCCTGTCTTTGCCAGTGATGATGTTTGTCATATATAAACAAAACAATAAGGAAAAGTCAAGAACATTGTCATGTACACTGTTAGACAGTATTTTAACCTAAGCAATAATATAAATCGAGTGAAATTAATAGCAGCAAAAATATCCTGTACTTCTTGGAATGATTTCATGAACAGCCAATCGATAATAAAACGTCCTTCTTGCATCAAGTTTTGAAGGTTTTATCAGCAGTTTATCTAAACACAATTTTTTAAAATATAAAGAATACAGTAATTTCAAAAGACTTGATAATTAGGTCACTGTTGCTGAGAGATGCTTATTTTCTTACCTGGTACTGCAGAAATAATATAGAAATCTCTGATCAAGTGCTGTGAAATATTTCAGTTAAAATCTAATTTCTGGTTTAATAAAAATAATTACTGTTGCAAGAAAGATGTTAAAGTACAGAGACCCTTAAATATTCTGATAAGACATTTACTATTTACAAATAAGGATTAAAAAAATTATTAGCAATTTTAAAGGTATGGATATTTCTATCTGTGGTCTATCACGAACTTCTATTGTCCTGCAGATCAGAAGTTGTAGATGGACTAGCCTTAGTAAATAACACAGTCCAGTAACAATTTTTCTGTCTTTTCAAAGCTCTGTTGAATTTCCTCCCATACACAGAGGTTATTGCCTGGTAGGTTTCCCCCTATTGTTCAGTTCTGAGTATTATTCTTCCCCCCTAGAGTGTTTGTGTTTTGTATTATAATGACAAACTGGGTACACTAAAACAGCTGCTCTTGTGTTTCCCTCTCTTTTCCTCCTCCTACTACCTTAAACCTCACATCGCCCATGCTGACTATAGAATATTCCCTTCAGTGTTCTTAAAATGCACTCTTCCTGCACCTGAACTTCCTTCTGGAGCCAACCCTGCTTATTTTCTGTTAGAATGTTTCAGTTTATTTCTTGACAAAATGGACATTTTACCTGAGATACTTGCTTTTCCTTTCTCTGATTTCCCTTGCTACACCCCACAACTGTTCCTTCATCGGTAAACTCCCTGTTCTCTATGAAGCTATCTGATGTACAAGAAGCACTTAAAAAATATCCTCTATAGAATGCTGACAGGCCTTGGTTATTTTCTTCATTTTTTATTATTATTGTTATTTTTTATTACTAGTAACTAAGATCCAGGACTCTTCTGCTGATGTTTACTGCAATAGACTTTGGATGAGTCCTGTGAGCCTCATGTGTAGTTAGTCAGTCATCAGTCTAAGAGTCTTAAGAGCAGACCATTACTAAACTGCGTGTGTCATTCTACAAAATGTGACACCGTATCTGGCCATCTGCCCTTTACCACAAACAACAATTAGGTGGAAGGGACGGATCATTGCTTCTGTGTGGTCTCTCCAAGATTTGTCCTAGACAGAATGGTGTAAGAGCCTTTGCATGCAGTAATCAGGATGGAATCCCGAACAGATTTGTAAGTGCTCAGTCAGCCACAGAACAAGGTTCACTACAGCACTTGTGACTTGGTAGTTTTCCAAGAATATTTGGCTCAGCAAAAAGAGGAGTTTATGTCCAGTTTAGGAAACCAAGCCACTCAATGCAATATGGTGTGTGTTTATAAGGATACTGCATCCCTTAAAGGGGCATATCACATAAGTACCACATATCATTTATTTTCTTCTGTTTCTGCACAGGACTGACATTTTCATTGAGCTGGACAGGTTACAGGGCATATAGTTTATGCCCAGAGGTCGTGTAACTAACTGCCAGTCAGAAAACTGCTGAAATCTGACCTGGAGAGGATATAAGTATGTATTTTTGCATTAAAAGTGGGAAGATGCCATTTCTGTAAACAGAAAAGCCTTTTCAGAGAATACCTAGCATGATCACTAGATAAATAATCTTTCTTCTTGAGTAATCCTGTTTGGAACAATTCATCAGATCTCAGCTTGAGATAGAAGAGGAAGTGTTTTGGAAGTTAGAAGTGAAGGCTTAGCCAAAGAGTGCTCCAGGCTTCAATTGCTTTGACCACCCAGACGATCAGACTTGGCTTAGCTGATAAGGGATAAGCCATGGTTTTTGGAAATTGGATTTCTTCAATGCTAAGCACATCAAAATCAGTGTATTTGTTTATTCTTTTCCCCACTCCCCCTTGACATCCAAGTCTTTATGCACTCTTGCAATGTTTATAACATCATCATTCATATTGTTTGAAAACCTAACATTAATACTGTTTGAAAACCTATCTTGTAATACAATTTATATTTTGCAATGAAGATCTGTCTTCTGTGTAGGACTCACGATCTCCCTCCCCTTGGAAGCAGACTGAGTAATGCTTCATGTGCAAGCAAGCTGAGGTAACAGTTCTGTACATGTGGGAACATCTTCTGTACCTTTATGGAAGGACACAGACCCTCGAGTTAGCTGGAATTTCAGGAGACGAGAGTGCATTTTAAGTTATTATTACCACATCTGTTCTGAGGTCAGCTATATGAAGCAAATAGTTTTACAGAAGTGCAGTGCCCTTAATAGTGTCACTCACTGCTTTCTAACATCTTTGAATACTGATGTGAGACAGGGTCAGGGCTTCAATTGTGTGTGTTAGGAGATTTTGTAGTCCATTTGCAGGATGCTTGGTTTCATTCTTCAGAATCCACACACTGGGACAGGACTTCTTGTCCCTCCATCATCTTCTTCCCTCTGGTGACTCCTGCGCTTTCTCACTACTTTCACACATCTGTGGATCTTGTATTCGGTGTATAGTACTGCTGCCTTTGATCTGATACTTTAATGTGAATGTTATCAAGACTTTTCACATCTGTAACTTTAACACCGTTGTAGGCTAAGAATGCTAATTTTCGTCTGGTTTTGTTAATTATTTTTTGAGTGTTAAATATAAAATCTAAGTAAGAGTTTAAAGAAACAAATGCTAGATATGCCTCTTTTTTGGTTTTTGGGTTTTTTTTCCTGGTAATATACCAGA
>JAAGNO010007820.1:0-14831 GCA_033439905.1 Ceryle rudis | reverse complement strand
ACCCCTCACCTTGCCTTTTTTTTCTTTTTAACAATTTTTTTTTGAGTCATTTTAAAATTAATAAAAAAAAAAAAAAAAAAAAAAAAAAAAAAAAACCACCAAAAAAAACCCCCCACACCACCCCAGAATTCCTATCTTCTGGATTTGTTGCTAAGGAGGGATTAACTCTTTCCAAAATACTTGGTACTTTATTCACTCTCTAGGATTTTCATACTATAGTCAAATAAAGGGTAACACATTTCTAATGTTAAATTTTTAACTGACAAAGGACTGTTCAATACACAGAGGTCAAATGAAAATATACTGTGAATTAAAATAAATGTAAAAGAAAAAATGGTGGAGGTTGTTAAATGAAGCATCACCCAGCACTGGAGCATGGAAGCTTGATCTGGTGAAGTGCTACAGGTGCCAGGCTGGTTTTAGGTGGCTCTTTCCTGGCTGGTTCACACACACACAGAGCAATACCAGCACAAGTGGAGGAGAACACAGGGATAGCAGCAAGTGCTACTAGTGAAATAAAAATCACGTGAACTGCAAGTGCTCTTTTTAGAGACCTTTCCCATTTTACAGCCTGAATACAGAAGCCTTTGTTTGCAGTTATTAACCAGGACACAATTGATGTTAGATTGTAATCTAATATAAAGTTACTCCATGGCTTTCAGACTCATGGAATTTGCCTGTTGTTTTGTTGGGTTTTTCTCCTGTTGCTACTAAGTAAAACTAGTCATTCAGCATCTAATGCCCTGGGATGTAAACAGTGGCTTTTGCTGTTAAAAACCAAACCAAACCAAAAAAAAAACACCCAAACCAAATAAAAAAAACCAAACACCAAAAAAAAAACAACCTGAAAAATCATTTGAAGTAAAATGCCTGCACTGACATACAGCGAGGCTGCAGGCGGCACCGTGCCACCAAATAAACTGTCTTCATTCATTTTAATGGATTTTACTCCCGGTGTTCAGAGTATCAAAAACATGACAGAGACATTACAATCAACTGTGGAACAACTACATTACAAGTTATTCCAGGGCACACACATAAAAACCCAACAGAATCACTAGAAACAACCTTATGCAATTCTTGAAAATCACAGACATGACTTTACATGTGGTATCTCATTCCAGCCATACAAGATCCTCTCACCTCCCCCTAAGACAAACTGAATGAAGGCAAGAGGAATGAAGACAAGCGCTCCTTCCTCCAGCCATGGAGAATGCTGAAGGTGTCATTTAGTTACAGGACAGGATTAGCTTAAATCCACTGTGTTAAATGATCCCGTGAAAGTAGCTTAGAGTAGCCATCAGCAGCTGGGGAAGTTGAAGTCTTCTTCATTACAGCTTTATCAGATCTAAAGTTTTGCCTGTGTTAGATAGCTCCTATTCAAGCTGCGGTTGTGTGTGTATCCAAGAGGAGTGTGAAGTTAAAGGTACGTTTTGCGTTGTGCCTACATCAGGGATGTCAGAGGTAACATCTGCTATATAACACAGCTTCACTAACATCAGCAGCACATTAAGCGAATTTTAAACAGGCATAAACGCAAGCCTCATTACAAAAGCAGGTGTGCTTATGCCAGATTTCAAATTTCCTATGAACTATCAGATCAACTGAGTGTTATTCAAACACAGAGAATCATAGAACCAGTTAGGTTGGAAAAGACCTCTAGGATCATCAAGTCTTAGTACAACTCTGAACATCATCCTGGAATGGCTGCTGTATTTTGTAGAAGTGCTGCAGAAGGAAGTCTTGGGCAAGGAGTTCTCACTTAGAAGTATGGTCATATAATAACACTTCTAAAGAAGTGTAAAATTAAAATCTGTTAAAAAATCCTTTTCCCCTTTAAATTCATCTTCTTTAAGTGGTACTGTATGGCAATGTAAAAACTCAATTTTCTACTTGAAGACACTATGATACCAATGTTCAATACATTTAAGAACTCACTAGATCTCAGGTGTAACACAGAGGGTACCAACTCAAATGGTCAAATAAAGAACTTGACAAATTGCCTGAAACGCATTATTACTCTAGATTTATCTTGACAAGAAATTAAGTCATCTGAAAACTTAAAAGTTGTATTTGAATATAAGTGTATGTGAATAATTACTTTCTTCACAAAGATATTTATACAGATTTGAGACCTGTGATATAAGAACAACATTGTTCATATCTGGAACAGAAGGGAAATCCAGCGACCCATACGGTGGCAGGTATCCTTTCACATGACACAATTTTAAAAACAAAACCAAACACTACCTCATGGATTCCTGAATACACTGTAGATTTGCCCCACCAGTCACCACTATGAGCATTCAAGGGCAAATCTCTAAAGAACACATTTCTGCAGAGCCATAATTTTCTTATCCTATTTCAAAAATACAGGCAAGACTCACTGATTCAACTGACAGTTTCACTTAGTCTGTGGTACTTCAGTAACTGATAGTTGCAGCCTAAGTATTTCTTCAAATATGATGACCAATACGTAGTTTCACACTTTCCTGCTACTGCTGTCCATTCAAACTACGTTGAGCACTGGTTTTTACTGCAGAAGCAAATTTATTGGAACAATTCTAATTCCCCTCTATTCCAGTGAATAAAAATCTAAAAGTATAGAATCTAAATCTAGTCTAATATTGTAAACTCTTATGACACTCATTTACAGCGGAAAAACACGTGTAACTGGTTAGTCTTGCCACAATCCCAAACACACATGAGGAAAAACATCATTACCTGTTACCTCAGAACTTAGATCTGATTCACATATTCACGAATAAAATCTGTACAAGTCTTTCAGATGGTCATACCAACATTTTGAAAAGCAGATTAGGTGTTTAAATACATATTCAAGCACCTAAATGAAAGGTACCTGAGCCGCTGTTAATTATTTCAGCTGTATATGTCAGATACTCAACACTCCTCAAAGCTGTATCTTTTTCTTAAAAACATATGAATCTGTGGGTCACAAAACATAAGCTTCTAATTATTAAGAAAAAAAAACAAACCCACGAATCACCAACAACCCTGTTTCAATTTCATTGCAGCAACTTCACAACCCCTGGTGAGGAGGTAGGAGCAGGATCAAGTATAATGAAATACAATGTATCCATTACAAAAAAAAAAAAAAAAATCAGTTTCATTGATATAATCCAGTTACAATTATTTTTTAGTGAACACTACTTCAGCCAAGAACAAGATCATCCACCATTAAAGAATCACCAAAACCCTGAGCTACCATCATATTTCAACAAGCGAATTGGAAAAGAATTCTTTACACAAGTGCCAAATTTTAAGGGCTGGTCTATGAAAATTAAATTTTCCCACATGCAATGGACATAAATTGTTTTTATGACAACTGCTTTTATGACAGCTTTTAAGCCTGTAAGGAATAAATTTCAGACAACAATCCTTGGCTCTTGTTTTTCTACTTTAAAAACCTGTATATCAAGTGGATTTGGATTTCAACAAATTTTACGTAATTTTATATTAAGTACTAATAACTACTGCTACAATGAAATTATACTGGTTATTCTGAAATTTGGAAAAAAAATATATTTTAATACTTTTAATAGCAGATTAAAGACAGTCAAATAGAGTTGGACACCCACACAGATTTCATTTCATGGATCCACTGCTAGAAATACTAAAGAAATACTAAAGAACTTCTTGATACAGAGCCTGCTGGATACCAGCAATGAGATTATTGTCTTCATCATTTATCCAGAGGACACAGATTGTAAAGGAAAAAACTAGAACTGCACATGGACAGCTTCCCAGCTCATGTACACATACTTAGCCATCAACCAGCTACCATGTACCATCTGCTTTACAGAAAACACCTGACCTGCAGCCACTTTGGTTAGGGGTTAAATTCACTGAAGATCCAATAGAGATTATCAATCTACACAGAGCACCAATGTGTTAATAATAATAAACAAACTTTTGAAAAGCAACAAAGGACATGGATAAGAGCAATTCACGACCTGCTGGGAAATGTGCCAGCACATCAACCACTTAATCCGTGCAAGACATAAACAGCTGATTCTTTTTGAAATCTCTGCTCTTACATACCCATTGAAAGCCTGTTTGGAACGACACATCATATCCAGCCTATCTGGAAGAATATAACCCAATATAGCAACTACATACATGCTGTGCACTGGTAAAGCAAACAGCGGTGCCAATGGGTGCCTGAAAAAACTAGTATGAGTGGAAGATCAGGCCTTAAATCCTTAAGAAATTGCACTCAATTTTTTCAAAATAACTTACAAGAGAGAAAATTTAAAGCTTTCTGTGTCAAAACATCAGCACAAGCAGTTGTGAATCTGAAAATCCTAACCTGAAAGCAAACCAAGACTTAAGGAAAACAAGTTTACCTATTGTAAAGAACTACAGAAGACAGGAAATAAACTAATAAGGCAAGGACATAATCAAAACCAAAACAGTCACAAGATACAAAAACCACAGCACTTTTCCACCTTTTTGAATTCATGTTAGTCCTGGGTGATTTTGGCTCCCTGTAGTTCTGAATTCCAAAAGATTTCTCTTAACCAAATAGGAATGGTATCAATTTCCATGCACTGCAGAGCTGGAGAGGTTCAGTATTACCCAATCTGTACTTACTTTTGTTTGCAAAAAGAGACATTATTTATCTTTTTTTTCTGTTAAAGAACTACTGAAACAGAAACTCATTAATTTCTCCAGTATTATTTTATAGAAGTATTTGAGAGTGTGTTCACAGACCAATGGATTTGTCAAATGCTCTGTTTCTGCCTATTTCCCTCAGAAATGGCAGAAAAGACATACATCTGACTACGGATCTATAAATAAATACATCTGACTACAGACTGTACAGTGGTCACAAGAGGAGCTAAAAGATATACTGTCAGTTTCATCTACCTAATCTGTTATTTCAGGAAAAAAAAGATGAATATGCTTTCCAAATCCAAACCATCCTGACTGCTGCACATACTTCTGGCACAACAGAGGCTCTAGCTTTTTTGGAGCCGTAAAGAAGAAAATTTTTCAAGCGTTTAAACCAGTTCATGATGTTGAGCCAGTCCATTTTCTTCTGCTGATATCACCTCAACACTTCCACTATAAAAATAGATTACTAAATTACTATCTCCTGGTCAATAAGGAAAAGGGCAGGTCCAGGACAGAAGTGCTCAAAGGCAAGCTACAGAACAGCACAATCTGCTCAGCACTCCCAGTCACAAAATGAAAAACCTGATCTAGCAAAATCTGATATAGTAGGGGAATAAATTAACTATGGATAAACTTCAGAAAATAAAACTGAGAGTAGGACACATTATACCAGCAAACATGAACTCACAAGCCTTCCAGCCTTTTCAATTTGGTACTGCATCTATAGAGTACACTTGTCACTGGAATAACACAATCTCTTTGTAGACATGGGGCAATTAAAGGAAGTAAAAACTACACACTCTGATATGTTGAGCCCTTGCTACTCCTTTCCAGCTGCAGAGTCTCCAAGTATTCAACACCACAGGAAAAAACTGCCTCTTCAGAACTGATAAATCCAGAATATTAATCCCAGTAAATATACTTTTAATCATTCACATGCAGAAAGCTTAGTTTCACTTTTAGAAATGTAATCAGTTACTTCAGAAGCATGTATCTGCTGCAAGCATTCCTTAAATAGCATATAGCTGAAAAATTTACTGCAAACTGAAAAGCCCACAGTAGCAGACAACCTTGCAGGGCGTTTCAAGCAACAGTACAAAACACACACAGTTGCTAGCAGCACCAAATTTTTAGTTCTTCTACCTCAAAAATCACGTTTTAAGGATTTGTGGGGTTTTTAAGTGACTAAATGCACCTTTGCTTGCTTACCTTTAAATTTGATGTCAAGACCACTAAATTCCAATTCAACTCCTTGAAGTGCTTCTCCTAGGGTTTCGTGGTAATGGCTGATGCTTTTTTTTGATCCCACACAGAAAGGAAGAGAGAAGTATTTGTACGTTTCTTGGCGATTGTGGTAGGGTCCTACTGTATTCATCCATAAAACAACTTCCTCTTTATCTTGGTACTGAAAGATAAAGTTATTGAGTTAGGTCAGAAGCCAAGCAGAATAAAAATACTGAAGAAACTCTCTCATGCATATTAACTAGCAAGGCACGATTGTTCAATCACAGGCAATAGTTACATTTAAAAACAGTTGAGTGTTTTTGTCTTCGATGTGTCAGGGATTCTAAGACAAGATTTTCAGCCTGCTTTCATACAAAAACCCCCTAGCTAATCACACAGTTCCTTAGAGCCTATCACTTAAGTATCAGAAGAGAGGGACTCATAGAAATTTAATAGAGAAGCAAAAGATGCAGAGAGTAGAAGAAAAGAAAAAGGCTCAAAACCAAATAAGCTTTTACAAATTTTGTGGAAATACACATCCATTAAAAGCAAAACTCTACTTATGTCCACTGAGAGAAAAGAAATGTCAGACTAACATCTTTTTTTTTTTTTTTTTAACAAGATCTTAGCAAATAAATCAGACAATCTACACATAGTGACAGGTTCACTGTATTTTCTTAAATGCAACTCCTTTTCACTTTTGTAATCATATAAATTATATTCAAAATTCCCAGAAGAGTGCAGCGCCTCACAGGAAGCACTAAAACTGTGGCACACCTACAGTAGCCAGGAGACAAAAAAAGTCAGACAGAAGGACTGTATTTTAAATGCATTTCCAACATTTCTCACAGTGAAAAAAGAAACAGAATAGCAAGGAGTCTGGTGGATGCCATGAAATTCTTTCTGGGAATATCCAGGCTTCACTTTCCACAGCTACTGTAGGCCAGGAAAACTTATTCCTTGGCTAGGAGCCAGTAATGTTTTTCACAACTTTATAACTTCAACAGCAAAAAAGTCCTTAAAGACATTCAACTATTAGTATTCAAATACTGCATGAATTCGGGAGAATTAAGTGATTTGAAATCATTATTTATACTACATCTGAATGCAGCTGGATAAGATATCAGGTTTGCCGGTTACTACAAAACCTCCCACCCAACACAATTTCTTCATCTACTGTATTTTCAACAGATTAGGTGGGACAGTCATCCAGCTTTTAAGGCAGAAAAAAAATCCTACTTATAACTGTACACATCTGCAAGCACAGTCACCATAAAGAGCCTGATTTTTCTTAAGTGCAGAAGAATAAAGTACTATTTTAAGACCAATACACAAACACAGAAAACACTGAAGAGCAAAAGAAAGTCAAATGTTAATTAGCCGTAACTCTTCCATAGCTCACTGCTGAAATACTGAATACAGTTCTGCATCTCCCTTTTTAACAAATGAACAAAGGTTCTACAACACCATTTATTCTGAATAACTGAAGTTATACTGACAGGTTAATTCAGAAATAATTAGCTATACAGGGAATGTAAAAAAAAAATTATTCAGGTGAGGTCTTTAAAAGTTAAACTCAAGAATTTAAATGAACATGCTTCAGGAAAGAATTTAATCCCTTTACACTAACACATCATATCACTTACAAGCCTCATTCATCTCTTTTGTTTACAAAGATGCACAAAGGTCATCCCAGCCTCTTATGTGAGTGATTTCCATAGAGAAACTTTAAACATCTTACTAATTTCATTCTGAGCTGCAGTAGAGATCAAACACTTATTTTCACAAACATGCCTTTTGCAGAACACACATTTCAGAACATTTCTGACAGGCAAACAGTATCAATGAAGGAGCAAAGAGAATAAACAACACAAGAGAAGAAAAGTAGACATTGCTTCTCTCTGCCAGCAACGAGAAAGGTTATAGCAGTGCAGCTTGTCCAACTTCAAAGAAAGCTGGGAAAGAAGGGAGAGAGGAAAAAAAAAAAAAAAAAAAAAATCACAGTTCCAGCCCCCTCAGCAGTAGAAGCAGACAGTGGCATCTGCACTACAATACCGCCTCTAGCTCTTGCCACTGTAGCCAGGGACAAGTTGGTCCGTATCTCTTTCTCGTCTGTTATGCCTAGCACGTCTTCTATTTCTTCCTCTAACAGCTGCAGAACGTATTTTCAGCCCTTTCTCAAAATGGTCTTAACTTGTCAAGAGCCCACTTTAGCATTACTCCTTGTAATGCAATAGCTTTCATATGAACTTAGCTGTCTCTGTTCATCTTCAGTAATAGAGTATGTCAACATCCTTAGGCCTGTGAATTCATCTCTGACATTGCCCGAATAAAGCAAGCACTGACCACCACTTTACTTAGGTTCTTGTCTCTGGCCTGCTTCATACTGAGTTGGGACCTCTGCATTTTTTAAATTATACTAGATCACCTTCAAGTGACAGAAACCAACGTCTTAAGAACATAATTATTTGAAATCTTGTTACATTTTATGATCTAATAATGTAACTGCATTGCAATTACAATATCTACAATAAAAAATTTGATCTTTGCTTGTCTCTTCTTTGCACCAAATCAAATGTAAGCAAAGAATTCAGTCTGTATTTATCACTTCCTCCTTTCTCACAACCATCCCAAAACACCACAAGAGAAATCTGTTCAGGACTGCTACATAAAAGAACATGGTACCTCACTCACAATAAGCAAGTCTTTTTAGTCACAGCGATTTGTAGTCCATCGGGTGCTCCCAGTGCCCTCTCAAAATTAAGGGGGCTGTAGTAAGAAACCCACCATAAGCAACTTCAGTCTGAATTTGAGGGTGGGGGTGGAGTTTAGTAGAAACCGAAGGACATTTTCTTCTCCCTACATTTGTTGGGTTTTGCTCATTCTCAATTAGAAAGATGAGCTTTCATGTTTAAATATGTTTCCCTGTCACGACATATCTCATTCGTAAAATCTTACCCTAGTAGCAGGGTAGTTTGGTGGCAAGAACTCAGTGCTATCAATGAGTTCAAGTTTGTGGTCGTTTTTTTTTTTTTCATCTTTGTCATTACTGCCTACACAATATCAAAGCATCTACAACAAACAACAGTGTCAACACACAGGAAAACAATTTCTATTTAGGCAAGAAAAAGAACTACATTATCTTATAGGACTGTTCTGTCACCTGTGTATGAGGACTTCTAGGTTTGGAGAAGGTTAACATAGAAGGTACCTTCCAGAAAAAATGTCACACCATGAGGGAGATAACGTAAGTTACTAAAGAAAGCCCTGGTTCCAAGGGAGTCACAGCACTCGGTACACTCTACCAGTCAGACTTTTGTCAGCACATTCATTGCAGCAGTTTTAACTACTGTCATGCTCTTTTACACCTTCCAGCATACGTGAAGAACTTGGAGCCACAGCTTACTGGAAGAAAATTTCAGCTGCAGAGCACCACCTTTCATTCTTGGCAGAAAGGACATACTGAGGAAACTATACTCATTTCATCAGGAACTGATCAGCCTTAGACACGCTGAACAAGATGACAAAACAGAAGAGCCCTGACTTCTTATTTTTACTGCTCTTATATTGGCTGATGAGGAACTGTTCAACTGTACCCTCTGAGCACTGAATGAAACAGAGCAAATCAAAATCCTATTACCTTCTGTTAACTTTAACAAGCAGACTCATAGTCAAAACCAACACAGACTAAAACAGTATATGAAGAGTCCCATGATCTCTTTCAAGAACTGTTATACAGCAATATAAAACTTGCCTAAGCAACTCTAAATACGATCGTTTCTTTATCTTCTGCTACATAATCAGCAAGCAAAATACTTTTCACTTATTAAAAATTTTGCCATATCCCAGAAAACATGAAAAAAGTATCAAGAACTTCCTATCAATACAGGTATGGGACAAAAGAAGACAATGTGCAAGAATATCTGTTACACATCCAGCAACTTAAATTCACCAAGAACAGCTGTCATCATAAGAGATCTAAACAAAAATTTCTTGCTCTGATTCCACGTAAGGTAAGGGTTCCAAGTCATTACTTGACCCACCACTGCTATAGGACTTTTAGAAATGAAACAAACTTATTCCTATTACAGTTGTATCTGAATTACCAGGGCAAGCAGTAATGAAACAACATGTCCAATGGTAAAATAATCTGAAGTAAAAATAATGATCTGCAGAGTAGGCTCCAGATTGAGTAATATAAATCTAATATCTAGAGTTACACTTGAGCACCAACACAATTTTATCTTCATCCCTTATGAAAACAAGTGTCAAACATCTTCCTAACATGAAGAACTTATTTTGTTGTACTGAAGTATTTCAGAATTTTTGTTGTTGTTGTTCATTCTCTTTCCTGACTTGTTTGCACAGAATTAGATAGTGGAAAGGCAGCTTTACACGTGCCAGAAGATGGACACCAGTGTCCTATTAAGAATGTAGCAATGGACAAACCAAAAGAGGTCAACAAATAAAATGTTGCAATCTGCACCCTGGTAGATCTCAGCAAGCTCTTCTGCATTTGGTTCATATGAAGGGTCAATACACTACATACAGCTCAGAGATATGAAATAAATTCACAGACACAAGCATTTAACAACTTGGTAATGGTGCTACAATAATCTACTTCCAATTATGAAAGAAGACTACAGCACACAATTTTAAATACCTTTTATTTATTATAATTTATGAAAAATGTAGTATTCATTCTATAATCCCAGAAAGTTTGGCTTTACATTTTTTTCTGCACTAAGCTTAGTAGCAGCTCAGTGATTTCAGTAACTATATGGAATATGATCTATTTCAACCCTGCAAAACCCCAGGGGCAGTGTGAACAAGTCTCAGCATCAACACAACCTACCTACTGTATTCTGGTACAATCTGATTAATGGGAGGTAAACCTTCAGAAACTTTTTTCCATAATTGTCACCTAAGTGCTGGAGGACCAATCTCCACCTCAAATGCAACCACATATCAGCTATAACCCTCATCACAGCTGAGGACATCTGTTCCAAAGCAGCACAATAGGGTTACACTGCCTGTTCAGAGCACTGGGCTATAGATATGTTGTGCATGCGCAAGCTAAAATTACTCGAAACCCACCCGTACCAGCAACAAAGCAACACAACCAATCTAGTCCCCTGCAGAATATTAAACTGGCATGAAGCTTGCACAGTTTGACCTGGCCAAGTGGGGACACCTTCCATGACAATAAAACTACTGAAAACTTATGTGTGTGCTCCTCTTCAAGGCTTAAAGACAGACAATTTTCCATACATCCTTATAGTTTAAAAACTATTCAAGCATAGCAATACTGAAACTACCTTCAGCACAGTATACACATCTTTCCTGTCACCCAACAGGGCACTCGTGATGTGGAAAGTAACTTAACGTTCTCTTTGCACAACTGTAAAAATTGGCATGGTAGCCCTAGAAATAAACTATGTATTCTATAAAACAATTAAGGTTAGATTAAGTCAGTATATGAAAGGCTGTAGAAAAGGATACAAGGCAGGATATGAGGCCTGTTGATAGGCCTTTTTTTTTTTTTTTTTGGGGGGGGGGGGGGGGTTGATATCCTTTTTCATACCATGAAAACACTTGGCAAAAATAGAGGCAAAGAGAGGACTACAATTACCAAATCTTACATGATGATTCAGAAAAAAAAAAAACAAACCTCAAATCAAGATAGCTCCTTTCAGAAAGTACACTATTTTACTCCTTTTCTCAAGTCAAAGTTTGGAGTGAGGCTTTCCACAAGACAGTTCCTTGAATACCAGCACATCTTTCAGTGGCCAAAGGGCCAACATCATCTGTAACTGGCAGAGCAAGGCTGCAGAAGCAGGTCAGGAAATAAATGAGGGGCAGCAAGTAAGACAACCAGCGAGTAATTTCCCCGGCTTCTAGTCCCCAGTATCATACAGAGAGTCTATCTATCAAGCAGTGCGATAATACTCAATGTTTGCAGCTTATACCCGTAGTCTATTAAACTGTGGATTTTAGCCTCATGCTCTCCTTCAGATAAAGCAGCTAATTTCTAGTAACATCTCTTCATTTCTCTCTGAATTGTAGCCTCACCGAAACACAGCTAGAAGTGTACTGACAGCACAGTCTGAACTATTGTACAATCGGTCATTTTACTGGTACACCTTCCAGATGCACAAAGGTTGCTCAGGCACAGCACGTCCTGATTCTGTGACATTTATTTCACCTCTTCAAAATGGAACCACAAAAACTTCAAAAAGGAATCAGGCTGCTCATCTGCACAAAACTTCATATGTAAAGAGATATTTTACCTGCACAGAAATGTTTTCTAAGATGTTTCTCTAACTGACAATATACAGACACTATAAAAATTCCCTCATTTTATGTATTCATTTTAGACAAGCTTTACAGGCTTGGGGCTTTAACATACTTTAATATCAGACAAAGTCAAACAAAAATGCTTTTCTCAATCATTATAAATGAGGAATTTTGCTAAACAGTATAATCTGGGTTTTCTTAATTTTTCAACGTTTGTCATGCCTTTCCACACTTATGGAGCACTGATAATTAAACTAAAGCAACATTGAAATTAAAATGCTACTTATTCCCTAGACCATTCACCTGCAAGAAAAACTCCAGGATATTTCAGAATATTTGTATGTTTTGTCTATTTAATCATCAACTCCAACAAGGCTAGCAACAGAAGATGTGAAAGCAAAGGACAGGCAGGAGCCCACCAACCCTGCTTCTGCAGGATCAACGTATATTGTGATAGAGCCACCAATATCTCATCTGTACTATCACTTCCACGAGTAAAAGGCCAACTGACAAAAAATGTTGCAATTATCAGAATACAGGCAAAAAGCAGGTACGTGACACACTGTGAAGTATGAAAATAAGTTAAAGAATCAGCAGACGAGCTTTCAGTTAGTTTCTGATAAACTATTCTGTTTTGGTCTGAAGTTATGCTGATGGACTGTCATTTGATAATAGAGATTTTTAAATACTGTGTCAAATCCCAATTTCTCTTCACTTACTATTGATTTAAATACCTACATCTTTATCTTATCATTGTATTTACACTGTTCTTCTCCTAAAGAAATGCAGACACCCTTTTTAAAGACTAATTCAAATTTCAGATAAAGGATTTAGCTGTTGATCCAATTAAGCTATCCATACCTAATAGCTCCAGAAACACTAGTACTTAACAGTCCTAGAGCTTCGTGCAGAGTCCTCCCACAATTACCTTTTATAATATTTGCTTATGTTGTCCTACAGTTATAAAGTAAAGGACACATATAAAACATTAACAGCCGATTATATTAATGCTAAAATACATATTATAGCATGTGTATCATTTTATAAATATTGTATAATGTTATGCATTATAGCAGAAATAAATGAATTAAAAAAATAACCTGCTAATGCAAAGCATTAAACACTTAAGTCAGTACTTCTAAATGTTCGGCATGCTCCATACAGACTGCACGCCAGTGGCAAGACGTAATGACACACCTTCAGCTGGATACAACCAAGTGCTTGAGTACAAGAAGTTGCACACTACAGCATTAATAAGGAAACAGCAGCGCATTAATGGTGTGTATTTCTACCAACAGGACTCACGTCTTAAAGTCAGTGAAAATTTACATTTGGAAGTTATCAAACAGTGAATCAGTACGTTACTATTTCCTCTTCACTTCCCCAAAAGAGCCTCCAAAAGTGTAATGAAGTGCTTCGGTCGTAGAAAGATTAATCTAACTATAGTCATACTCAAAACTGAAATTCATTGAAGTTCAGTGTTTGAGGAATATTTCCTTCAGGGTCTTACTCTCAAAATCAATCTACTGCTACAAAACCCTGGTCATGTTTTGTTCATTCTTACTTAATGTTTCCACTACAATTTCCTGTACAGTATAAAAGTATCAAAATATCTTAAGCAAGGAGACAGCCTTCCAAAAAAAGGTAACTGTCTTCCTACACCAACTATTCCTAACTGATCACGTGATGTTACTAAACTGGACACCATGTGAACGTGAACACTAAACCAAGAGACGGTTATAATCTTGAAGAGTTGAGATAGATGAAAAAATGACAAGCCTTCAAAAGGAATTTGTGATTTTCATTGGTAGGTGTTTAGGTAATCACTCAGAAGACCTAAAACTCATCAGAATTCACTTTTGAAGGAACAGCTCAAAAATAAATTCAATGACAGCTTTATGAAATCCTTTTCCTCCCGGAAAATTGCAAGCAGCACAGAAAAAGCCATCCTCATACCAACATGAGAGCGCTCACGTCAGCACGATTTTATGCACCCGTTTCCCTTAGGGGTCCACGCCAGCGTTCCCACTGCGAGAGCCGCCTGTCCTGCTCCCACTCCCCAGCCTTGCCCCCCGCTGCGCGTCCCCCTCCCCGAAGCGAGCTGTCACACCGCAGAGTGCGCCCGCAGGGCTGTCACTGCGCTGGTACCGCACAACCGCGCTCCAGCTTATACACTTTTGTTCTGAAGCAAATGCAAACACCCTCCCGGAAGAAGGGATCACTCCCGCGGAGCGCAAGGCAAACAGCGCGGCAGCCCTATCTCTAAACAAAGCCCGCGTACCTACCGAGGCCGTTATCTACTCAGGCAAAAGGTGGGACGCGCGGCAGTCAGCTCAGCGCTGCTGCGCCCGGCCGCCGCGCTAACGGCTAACACAAAGATCCAAACCGGATCGGAAAACTCCGGCGGCCCTTCCCCCGAGCACCCCGCTCACACCCCTATTAGAGAGAACAGGACCCGACCCCATGTAAACTCGGCTCGCGCGGTCAAAACAACTCGAGTAGCAGAGAAGACGGGCGGGAAGCCCCGCGGAGCGGCAGCCACCTGGCTGCCGCCAGGGCCACCGCCCGCCGCGCCCGCTCCCCGCGCCACCGGCGCTCGGCGCGATGGGCCCGGGCTGGCGGGCGGCCTCGGAAGAGCTGGTGGGAGCGGGCGTGGCCCTGTTCGGGGGGCT
>JAAGNO010007815.1:22763-52649 GCA_033439905.1 Ceryle rudis | reverse complement strand
TGCAATTGCTTAATAACTGGAGGCATTGATTATTGAAAACAGAATACTGTGTGCTAATAAATGAGAGTATAGATTCGTTTACAAGAAAGCAGCTCCTCTCTCTTCTGGCTTTCAGGCAACATCTGTAACCATACTGTGAGCTACAGCATGTTGATGACCCTAAAGAAGCAACAGGGCATTAAGGTGGATGAAGAGAAGTCGGACTTGGTTGTAGTCTCAGTATGATTTTGGAGCGTGGCCCGGTGTTTTTTGGACTACTGTCTGCTTAGACTCATTGAGCCACTTGTCACTGAAAGCTGCAGGGCTTAACTGCTCTTTTCCCTCCATCTCACCACCCCCAGCATTTGCACATTAGTATTGCAGCTCTTCAGCTCACCTTTGGAGGGACACCAGTGGTTTGGGAGCACAGCGGTGCTGACCCGGTGGGGATGAGAGGCAGAGAGGAGTGCATGAGCACCCTTTTTTGGACTTGAAGTGCAACTTTAAGACTAAAATGCACCCTCAGCATTTATATGGCTCGGCTCTTTCTGTTGAATAGAAACAGAACCATCTTCCAGTCTCTTTCACTTAGCTGGATCACAGACTGTGCTGTATCCTCTTGTAGCTCCAGTTGTAAAAGCATAAGGTGAAAAGAATACATTTTCAAAACACATTCTCGGTGTGGTTTTTTTGGTTACTAAATTACTATCTCTAAACCATCCCAGTTTCTCAATAACCTCACCTACTGACAAGGCCATATTTGCCAACTCAAAGCACATGCCAGGCACCATTTTTGTTTGTTTGTTTTACTCATGGTAACAGATAAAGTCCTGGAAAAACAAACCATCTTTTTCTCCTCTTGTAACTGTGTACGTGGGTGATCAGCGTAGCTTCAGTTTGATTAGGAGCATGAGTGAAACCTCCGTAGGCTCAATGCACATGCACTCTGCTTTCTCTCCAGTGCCATCAGAAACTCAAATTGCTACCTGTGCTGGTAAGAAACAACCAGGTTTATCTTCTCCTGCAATTATAAGGAAACAGAAGGAAACTATTGCTGAGCCCAATTCCCAGAGCTTTACGGTTTGGCAGTGATTTGCTTTTAGCTTTAGGGTTCACTGCTGTTTTCTCGTTTCTGTGCTGTGGTGGATTATGCAGGTGTCATACCTTTAAAGCCCAGTTCTATTTGTTTCCACAAACTTGATAGCAATTTTGGTGCCAGAAGTGACTGAAAAATCAAAACCGTACGAGTTTTGAAAATCTGACCTAAAAGGTACGTTGCTGTTAAATTTTTGAGCTTTAACATTAAAATATTTTAGTTTGTTCTTAAGAAAGAGAAAGTAACAAAGCTGATTGATTGAAGCTTTCACGATGATAGGCTTTTGCTACACATGAAGTGTGAGTCACAGCATCAGTGACATCAAAGCGTTTGCCGAGGTACAAACGTTATGCTGGTGAGGAAGCAAAAGCAAGTGTGATATGTGTATTGACTGACTCTATGGTGAATGCTTGCTAATAGGAGGCTTAAGTTCAAGAGAAAGCTACAGGCTCTGTAGATGTAACTCTTCTCCCAACATTAGCCCTATTGCATTTGTCTGAAAAGACAGACGTAGAGTCTTTGGACTTGATCCTTTCTAGAAAGCAAAGTGAATGCTACCAGAGGCTGAGTTTTACCAATGCTTTCTGCCTTCTTTCTCCTTTCCTCCATCATGCTGAACATATGTTGGTTTACTTTCTATGTCACATTTGGCCATATGTTGAACAAGTCCTTTAGGAATGACATGCGAAGTGCCAGAAAATGTTCTGCGAGTTGACGGGTAGACTAATGCTATTCTCTTTTAGTGATGTTTGAACACAGCAGGCATTTGAGTGCGTCTGAAAATACATCCAGGAGACACCGAGGTTTCTTAACAGTCATACGAGAAAAGAAATTACCATGAGCAGGGGTTTTCCCCTCCTACCTCAGGTCATTTTTATTAAAGAAGAGTTTAGACTTAAATTCTTTTTACCTTGTGCTTTTATTTATCCGTTTGTTTGAAAAAAGCATTAAGAGGTTCAGGTCTGTTAATGATTAGTCTCTCATATCTTTTGATTCACCTGTAAATGGTTCCACTATGTATAAAACATCAAAGAAACAGACTGTAGCAAGCAGGTTTATCCCATTTAATGTTTCAAAGAGAAAGAGTTAAGAGCTGTCCGTGTTAGCCTACCAGCAAGCATATAGATGGGGAGAAAGAATCAGCATAGCCAAACACAGAGATGTGTCATTATTTAGAATCAACTGGAATATGTGATATCTCTGCAAGCATACAACTTTGCTTATTTAACAAGTATATATTAGTTGCTTGCAGAGACTGCTCTGTATGAGAAAGAATCAATACATTTCATTCCACTGGCAGCTTCTTTTGATACTGTACCTCAACATTTTTGCAAGGGAACAAGTGATTCCTGGGTTCCTCTAAGAAGAAAAATGTGTAGGCTGGGTTTTCTTGCAGTATCATAAGGAAGCAACCTGCAAATGGAAACATTTGAGTGTATATATAGTGAAGCAGTAAAATCAGACACATTTTTGTGGGTGAGGAAATATAAACTCCTGAAGACTACAGAAACTGAAAGGGGTAGAAATTAATCTGACAGCCTCTCTGCCCTGCTCCTGATCTGGCCAGGGCTAGTCTAGATAATTATATAAGAGGAATGATTTCTGGGTTTGCTTTCATTCGTTTGTTAATTTATTCATTTTAGAATGAAAGTGGAAGGTTTGAAATTATTACATTGTACTGAAGTCCTTCTGTGGAAAATGTGTTTGTTGCCTGTGGCTTCTCAGGAGACTGTGCAGAAGGTAGGAGTAAGTAGCAGATCTTGGGAGACCATTTTGGCTGTAGAACTGTTGTGGAATTCAGCACATTACCAGTAGGGTGGCTCTTTATTGTTTGGTGGATTTTATTTGTTTTTAAACCAGATTACTGGGAGTTTTCTTTACAGGGTTGAGTTTTACATTTCTCTTTAATGTTGTTGCAGCATATGAAATATACCTGCAATAGTCAGTTCTCAGTGTTTCAGTGAGCACAGGAAATCTGAGACAAACCACAGTACTTATACCCCTTTGGAGGGTTAGTTAGCCAGTTTTTGAAACCATAATAAAATTTTGCACATAAGTAATAAACCAGTAATAATAATATGCACAAATATAAACTGCAATCTATAGGAGTTTACATGTACATGTGCACACACACTCGAGTTACTGGGTACGCTGTGCATTTGTCACAAAGCACCGGTGAAAAGGCACGGCCATAGTGACACAGAAACAGTGTTAACTATTTTTTATTGGATTACATTTTCCAGTCTTTCTTCTACAGTGCATTCCACCCTGATAAATGGAATAGCTCATCACCACCTTGGTAAACATCAACCGCAGCCTGCAGCTTTGTTTTTCCATCATTAAACAATGGACAGTGTGCTCAGTATTCCAGCCCAGCTGATCATGAGCTAAAGTGTGACTAAAAAGTAGATCATCTGGTGGATGCTCCAGTGTTTGATACCACACAAAGGGCTCCTTTCTCTTCTCCAGCGTGCCCATGCAGCTCCTACTGCAATCGGTTGGAGTTGTGCGTGCTGCTTCGAGGCATGCTGCTTTATCTGAAGGGCTTGCTCCATTTCATCACTGAAATTAGCACAGCAATAGAGACATCCAAGCCAAGCACAGCCACTTCTTGGCTATTGGTATATTCAGCTGATTGCAGTGTTAGGTTTAGTGGCTGAGCTTCTCTTTTATATTGTTGTGGCCTGCACATAGTCCTTGGTGTAGGGTATTGGTTCAGCGTTCATGCTTTGCATGCTGGAGATGACTGAGGGTGAGATTAGACATATCCATTAACTGTGAAGAGTCTTCCATAAAGAAGAAATTTTTTTCCTGTCCTTTTTTTCATGATATGATCCTATTTAGTAAAAAGTGCTGTCTAGTAGACACGCACCCCTTGAGTAGGGTTCACAACCGTTGAAGGTGCAACATTGATTATTCACATGCAGACTGTCTTGGAAGAGCCATCCCTGGAGGGGGACTGCAAGTACTACAGCTGCCATGCCCAGGCAGTGCTAAAGCCACTAGTTGGGATACACAAACAAGGAACTTGATTCTATTTCTGAATGTCTGTGGGCACGTGAGAAGGGAACTCAGCCCAGCAGATCTCTTCCATGTTTCTATAAAGTACAGAATTACAGAACTGAAAAGAATTTGGACCAATGTCAGAGAGCTGAGAAGCTTCCTTCGGAAGGTTCCTCCTGCCAAATGCTTCATTGCTTTTTCATGGCTGGAGTTGCTTTCTAACATTAATTATTCAAGCCTCGAGTATTTTCTAAATGCGGCTTTTGAGTGCATTGTGCCACAGGCTGTGGAGGTAAAGTGGGGTGTCACTGTGTTGTCTTTCTTCTGTGCTAAGGCAGGGCTGACCCCTGTTGGCCTCTGGGTTTAAATGCTTTTCTGGATCCGAGTGCCTGCAAGCCTAAGAGCTTTGCTTTTTCCTAGTACCTGACAGGGGACCAGAAACGTGTGGCTCACAAGCCAGACTTCATCTGGAAGCTCTTACGTATGTCACGTTGTGGGTGTCTGGGCTGCCAAAGACATTTGGAAATACTCAGCCCTCTGCAAAGAGTCAGCTTTTCACACATGGGTGGGAATTTGTTGCAGCTCCTTTCCTAGTCACCCTTTCAAGTAAAAAAAAAAAAAAAAAATGTACAGGGACTGCACTTGCACGGTGTTTGTGCAGCTATCCTTGGATTGCCCACACACCCAGCACTCGAACGGTGTGTTGGAAAGCCTTTACTGGAACTTTCTGGCTGCATTGTAGACTATATCTGCGTAGCTTTTTATCTTGGCAGGCTCTTGCTTTCCTAAAACCAACGGTGGAGTTAATGCTGACAGCCACGCTAGGAGCACAGAAGCACCTAAAGAGATCACAGAATCACAGAATGTTAGAGGTTGGAAGGGACATCAGGAGATCAAGTCCAACCCCCCCGCCAGAGCAGTACCATAGGTTACACTGGAATGCATCCAGATGGGTCTTGAAAAATCTCCAGAGAAGGAGACTCCACAGCCTCTCTGGGGAGCCCGTTCCAGTGCTCTGTGACCCTTTCAGTAAAGAAGTTCTTCCTCATGTTGAGGTGGAACTTCCTGTGCTCCAGCTTACATCCACTACCCTTTGTCATATCACAGGGCACGAGTGAAAAGAGGTTGCTCCTTTCTTCTTGACACCCAGCCCTCTTATATTTATACACATTAATTAGATCCCCTCTCAGTCTTCTCCTCTCCAGACTAAACAGCCCCAGGTCTCTCAACGTTTCCTCATAAGGCAGGTACGCCAGTCCCTTCATCATCCTCGTAGCTCTCCGTTGGACTCTAGTATTTCCCTGTCCCTCTTGAATTGGGGAGCCCAGATCTGGATGTCTCTCACCTGGATCACTCCAGGCGATGTCTCACCAGTGCAGAGTAGAGGGGGAGCAGAACCTCCCTCAACCTGCTGGACACGCTCTTCTTCATGCACCCCAGGATACCATTGGCTTTCTGGGCCACAAGATGAGATGGCCTTCAAAGTAGGGTTTATTCAGGTCCAGCCAGTTGAAATCAAAGGTGAAGATTGCACAGGTTTATTTGCAGAAGACTAGCCACCCTAAAAATAGCCAGTTTATTGCATACTGATATGAATTCAGTCTGGAAGCAAAACTCAGGACAGAGTACTCGGTTATGAAGCATTTAGATGTTTTTCTCTTAGCTGTCATTCTTTTTCATATGTACCTTCAGTATATTTTTTCCCCCTCCTCTGGCCTGAATTATTTGTTCAGTGTTACCTTTCTAATACTTATAGAAGTGATCATAACTGAGAAAATTTTTCTTATTTAAATGTGTGATGGCTCACACATTTGCTCGTATGTGGCATACAAGCAGCTGTACCTTTACCATAGCTGTGTGTTCCCGGAGCAATGCAGATACGATCCAATCCCTGCAGAAAACAGGGGTTTGTTGGGTTTTGGGGTTTTTTTTTGTCCTAACTGCAGTGGCTAGTTCTCAATATCGGGTTGTTGTGAGCCACTAGAGCCTTAGCCTTATGTCTGGAGCTACAAAAGGCAGCATGTGGCATTGGGCATGTACAACCTGGAAACTGCTGCTTAGCGCAGGGATCGTTGGCCAAATGGAGTTTGGACAGGACGAGAGGGTACAGCCTGAAGCTGTGCCAGGGGAGGTTTAGGTTGGATCTTAGGAAGCGTTTCCTCATGGAAAGGGTGATTAGAAACTGGAACGGACTGCCCAGGGAGGTGGTGGCGTTGCCATCCCTGGAGGTGTTTAAGGAAAGGTTGGATGTGGCGCTGAGTGACATGGTCTAGCTGATGTCAGGGTGTTGGGTCATAGGCTGGACTTGTTGATCTTGGAGGTCTATTCCAGCCTCAGAAATTCTGTGATGCTGTGAGTTAAGGTTTTCATAAGCTGAAAGGACTGAAGTATACCCACCCAGGTACACGTGTATGAGGGTGCTGATGGCAAGAGGGACAGTGGCAGCATGTTTGTCTCGGAAAGCTTCAATTGCCGGTCAGAAGGTTCATGCAAAAGTTTGAAATGGTCCTTTTCCCCCAAAGCTAAACTTTGGCACACACATACGTGAATTCTAAATCAAACTGACTGATCTGCTTCATAGGTGTCATTCTGGTATATTCTCCTTTTGATAAAACAGCCCCTGATAGCACTGAAGCAAATAATTCTTTATTTGGCAATTATTTATGAACTGTAGATCTCATAAACACAGCAGATGCACTTCCTGGATGGCAGCCATTAGTGCATCTGGGGACTTATTTACTAGTTATTGAAAACGTTGGACTGGAAGTGAAAAAAGAAAAGATGCTGCCATTTCTTTTTAAATTTCACTGAATTTTTGAGGTGCTCCACAGCATTCCTTCCCTGAGATTTGTCACACTAGCAACAAACTTTGACATCTCTCAAATAGTCAGTTATCTTCCAAAATAATAGTCATCTAGGATATGTTGCGGGCCCTTGTTCTTGGAGATTTGTATCCAGCAAGGACAGCACCCATAATCTCTTTAAAGAAAACTAAGAAATCCTCATAAAAGGTTCTTAAAAATATTTTTCTTATTGTGCCAATGTGTGGGGTTTTTTCTGTGTTTTGGGAGAGAGGAGTGATGATTTTGGACCATTAAGCATACAACGCAACATGTGTATCTTTGAGCTCAATATTTTCTCTTACTCAAATGTAGAGATTCAATTTTAATATGGCCTTAGTCTAGGGAAGAGCTTGTTCTATACGATGCAGAGCATTTTCTGCAGCGTGTTAGAATTTCGAGTGTGAATCTTGATGGCATTGGGATTGAATCTCTCTGGCTTCCCCAGGAGGCAATGTCAGTGACAGGGTTTACAGTATCCACCTCTGTTCATAGAATATATTCTTTAATAGAAAAGCAAGTATCAAGGGTCATTTCTTTAGCTGCACATGATCTTATTCCCTCTACACACTAGCTGTATAACTTATATATAAAGTAAACAACTTAAAGAGGTAGCAAAATATACACCAAGTCAAATGCTCATAGGAAAACACTTGTAAAAGGCTTCTGAGAAGACACCTGTTTGAATGGTAGGCTTTCACACTTTGTATGGCTTTGGTATTTTCCAAATTGAAGTGAGGCAAAAGAAACAGTGCAACAAGGGACTGCAAACTTAGAAGCACAGTTTGATAAAAATATTCCACTTGTGTGCTAATTTGCTTCTTACCTTCATGATGGCTGGGAACTTTAGTTACTATTTCAATATTTTTGAAGAGACTTGAATATATTTGAAGAGACTTTTGGCTTCATTTTGGTTTTAAAACTAATATTAAAAAAAAAAAAAAATCTGCTATTGCCCTGTGAGTAGCTTAATTACCAATATTTATTTTACTAGTAATAATAAAGTTTGTCATTTTGAATATGAATTAATTTCCAGTGTTCAGAAATGCCTTGGAGCGTATTAATATACAGTGGGGATATGAGTGTAACTTTTGATAATTTTCTGCAGCTGTATCTTTCCAAGAAATACCTTAAAATTTCTGAAGGGCCATTAGGGTTTGACGCAAGATAGCAGACACAGCAGTAACGTATAGCTCTTGGGTACGCAATTCTCTGTTACCTTTTGCGCAAGGCGAGTTGCAAGTTGAAGGGTTGAGATGCGGCCTTTCAAAGTGAATCATGTTCTTAAAAACAGGTTAATTGTTTTACCAAAAAAATGGGTGGAAGTGGGGAAAGGAAAGGAAAGAAAACAAAACAAAAAAAAACACACAAAAAAAACCCCAAACAACAAATTCTTTCTCTGCCAGTGGGTCTTTTTGCATTTCTGGTAATACTGCTTATGTATTGGCTTCCACGCGAGCCCGTGAGCTTGAGGAAAGAAGTCAGAGAGGATACTACAGAACACATTTTTGGCCTTTTTAAATAGCATACTGCATATAGTGTGTGCACCTTAGGGCATTCTGTAAGGTAGCAGTTTGCTGTGAAGACATATCCTTGTGTGCTGGCTGTATGTCTGTCAAAAGCAGGCTTTTTTCCTTGTCATGTGAACCCTAGCCTTTCATTTCATCACAGCCTCAGAAGCTCAAGTCTCAAGTCCAGGTCTGCAAATACTCTGTAGTGGAAACTTCTACTGCTGTCTTCCTGCTATCACCCAGAATTCATCCTGAGTCTGTAGATTAATGGCTCTCGCTCACTCATCTGTGAACCATTAGAGGTCCATAGAGTATTTGCTGCTGAGGTGATCTTTCCCTCTCATTGCTGCTTTAAATGAAAATAAGGGGAAAATACCTGATTTCTGTAATTGCTATGGAGTGTGCTGGGTCACTCATAGAGAGCTAAGGGGTATCTGTGCAGTAAAAAGAAGAGTCAAGGAGATTATTTCAAATGAGAGATTGCCGTCATATGACCGTGAGCTTGAAGAGGACAGACCGTGCTCTATGTCTTCACCTGCTCTGCAGCCACTGTACACAGATTGTCCCCCTGCGTGAGAAGACAAACTTCAATGAAAACTGCCTTCAGCCCCAGCTGCCCCCATGGTCAGGATTCTGCTGAAACATAGGAGCTCTGGAGATGCAGACCTGGCAGCACGAGCGGTTCCCTCGCAGAGCCTGGGGAAGCCAGGCTCCCAAGCTACGGCGCGTCCTTAGCGCAGCAGATGGTATCGATCTTTTGTACCTGTGCTAGGCAGAACAGGAGCTGCGCATTGGTCAGCATGTTACTGAAATCTCTTGCTCCATAATGGCTTTTTTGAAGGTACTTGACTCAGTTGATTCTGGGCTTGAGCTGTCTCCCTCAGGTCAGTAGGTCCTACCTCCAAATGTGGGTCACTTGGCAGCTATTCCTTACTGCCAGTGTCACTAGGGATAACGCTGCATCCATAAAATGGCTGCCATCAGCAGGACGCCTGCACTGTCAGTTGTAATTAAAATCTTGGGCCCAAATAATCCCTTCCGGATTCAGACAATGAAGGGACTTTCCATGTTTCCCTTCTCAGTGCTGAAGAGATTGTCGGCCCCTAGAAAGACACAGCGTCATCCCCCCGATTTGGCAAACGATTTTGGCTTGAAGGCCGCATGACCTGGGAGTAGCAGACTTGAATCTGGGAGAACTGTGTAGATAAAGCAAGGCTTGTCAGGCCCTGGTGGGATAATCCTTGGACCCAATAGTTTTCACTTTTGAATCAGGGAATGCACAGGGACTTTGGAATGGGTGACCTTCCATCTGAAGAAGGAACGGAAAGGGTGGACACTGGGTACTCATGCAGTGATGCTGGTGGTGGTGGCGATTTCTGTTAGCATTAGATGAAAATGTCAGGAGCAAGGAGGGAATTGTGCATTAGAGCTTGTGCACACAAGTAACCATCTCAGCCTCCTATCTGTCCATTTCTGGAGTCTAGGAAAGAGCAGCTAGGCTTGGTTTTAAGTTAAGGTTTTTTATGTGTGTTTGGAGTTGGGGTGTTTCGTTCTGTTTTGTTTCTTGCTTGATCTTATTTTAGACTCCAGTATAGACAACTTGGCCTTTAAAATACTCTGACTGATTGAACTGAGTTTTTCAGAGGCACAGCTCTAAACTAAACTAAACTAAAATAAAAAAATTAAGCACCTCTCACTTTTCGGTGGGTAAAAGATCTTCTAGTCTGCTTTGTGCTGTAATTTGGCAGGCTGTATCCCACCTAAATCTCTGATCCTAGTGTTTGCTGCTAGCTGGCTGCCTTAGCTATGGCTGACAGGTGAGGCCTAGGGACTGCCTCTTCTGCCTCTCTGTCGTCACCAACAGGCAATCTCCTCAGTCCAAAGTCATTTTGCTTTTATTCCTTATGACATACGAAATGTAGCATAGGGGGGAAAAAAAATAAGGTTCCTTTTCACTTGCTCTTGCCTTATTGCTCACTGGTGAAAAGGGACCTCTTCAGTCAATTGGAGCTCCTTTTACTGAAGCCAGGAGAAGAAGAAAATACTTGCTGAAACAACATTTTATAACTGCATGTGGTTTTATGTCTATTGATTGTGTGTTACATGGGTTTACTGAAAGTTCTCCATCGATGTATTCCTATAAAAGTAACGAAGCTAATGTCTTACTGAAAAACTCTTGAAGCAAAGATGATTCAATTAGGCTGCTGCACATAGCTGAGTTTCTAAATTATTGATGTTGGCTTAAAGTTGGTTGTAATGCAGTAAAAGCTGCAGTGTAGAAGATGTATTTAGCTGTAGTCATTTTACAATATTCCCGTGCAGTATTTTTTACAAAACGTGCACAAACCAGATTTTTAAAGAGACGCATTTTGTTTTACAGAGCACAAATACAGAAGAATACATTTATAAATTAAACATCCAGGAAGTAAATATTAGGACTTGGATAAGTCTGTCTGCACCTCTTGCTAAGCTTTCGGGAGATGGCTCCTGTCTTAACATCATACACATGCTTGGTTTTAATTTGCAAACCTCAGGCCAGAATCTAAATCTTCCAAAGCAAAGTCCATTTGCAGCTCTTAACTTGCTGAAAGAAAGTTATTTTTCCACTGTGGCTCTTAGAATAAACAAACAAATAAAATAACCCACCAAAACCCCGGAGTAATTGGGCAAGCTGAGTGACAGCAGTTCATGTACATGAGCTCCACAGATGAGGGCAGGAGCTCTGGTCGCTCCCTGAAGCGCTATGGATTGTCTGCAGAAGTGTCTTTTGGGCCACAGGATCCAAAACTATCTAGAGTTTCAGTTTTCTAAACTTTCAAACTCTGCAAACAGGCAACGGCTGTGGCACAGTGATGCTATGTATTCAGGGAAGAGAAGGAATAACTGAAGAAGAGTGCTCTGCACCAATCCAGTCTCGAGGCAATATTAAAGCTGTGGATCCCAGTAGCAGAGCTTGGGTCCAAAAGCAAAAGGCCACAATGTCCTCCACAGACAGATTAAAGAAGGTGTATTTACTGATTACTGTCCATGTTATCGAGCATCTGGGATGCTAATCAGAATCTCAGCTGATCATTTTAGTAATGAAGGAGAGCAATGATTCCGTGGTTGGGAAGGCAGCAGGATTAAGAGGGAAGGAAAGAGGATAATTATTATATTTATTCAGCTGCTGTCAAAAATGAACATTAAAGCCCATCATGATTGATTTTTGTTTTCTAAGGGGACTATCTAAAATACTGCTTCAAGAGAATATCCTGTTTTAAACATAACCTGGGCAAGTTTACTATTTCCCATATGTTTTTTTGTTGAAAACAGCTTGCGAAGTCTCACATGCTCTCCGAGTAAAGGCTTTGTGCCAAAGAGGGGATTAACCCATTAGCCATTTAACAGTTAAAAGTGACTGTTCAATGAAATCTGTAAATCCCTATGGGATATTTCAGTTCAGCACTCCTTATTTGCTGCTGTTGTGATGCTGGTAAAACAAATGGAGAAAAAAAAGAGTATTTTTCTCAGGTCAGATGTCCATCACACGCACAGAGAAAATGAGGAAAGGGAGTGTTTTGAACATCTTTGATGTTGAAAGTGAGGAGGTTAGCCTAGCTTTCAGCTCTTACTAGAATCAGATTCGTGGCACCTGAATGAAGACCCTCCTGTCCCTCGGTAAACCACAGAAAGAGAGTGACACCTTCAGAAGCAACACCTTCTCGGAGCAGTTCAGCCACTCTCTCTCCCTCCCTGCTGTTACTGACCCTCCTGAGAGACCTCAATTGAACCCCTGAAGTCACCCAGGGTAAACTTGGGTCTGTCTGCCTGTGCCAGACCTTGCTCTTTTGCGTGTGTTAGTATTCAGCTTCCCCGTGCCCAAAATGTGAGAGCTCATACCCATGCAGTCAAATCCCATCCTCCCAGTGCATATTTTATGACCGTGCTGGCCTGCGAGGGAGCTTATCAGAATATTGTGATTTATATCTATGGGTTCATTGTTCAGTGTAATGGAAGCAAACACCCCCTGTGCAGGAGGGCTCTAAGCTCTGGTTGACAGGGATGCTATTTAAACCACTGTCAGCTGACTGTATTTGGGGGGGGGGAGTGTGAAAATTCCACTTTGCACTTTCTGCAGAGTGTGTGTGAGGAAACTGAATCTCTCTAAGTTGTACTTTATTCTGCAGTTCTTGAGACCTTATTAATAACACTGTACCAAAAGGAATGCTATTTTTGCATTTAATCCACGGGGATTTTCCATATTCTCACCTGGCTTCTATATAGTGCATAGTTTTTAGAGGTTTCTTTCAAAAAATACCAAGTGCATCCTTTCCTAATGCTAGAAATGTAAGCCAGGTAAGGTTAGTATCCATTTTTTTGGCTAATTGTTATAACTGAAATTACACAGCCATAATTTCTGACCATGCTGGATGTACTGAAGGCAGTCTGAGTGCTCTGAAAGTTGAAGAGCAATGGAAAATGTGAGTGGAACCTGTGAGGCTATTTCCATTAATCTTGCAGGCAGATGTGAGATTTTGAAGGTACAGTGGCATTGACCTGTTGCCATTATTTACATCTTTCCTCTGTGATTTCTATCATTATCCATTAATTCACTGCATTTTTAATGAAAAAAAGTGTTTGCTTTTGGTTTTTTTTTTTTTTAATTTGAAGGACCCTGAAGGATATAACCGAATAATTCCAAGTGTATATTCAATTTTTTTTTGTGTGTGTGCATGAAAAAATATGTAAGAAATTGCTATAGTTAGTATTGAAAATGCCAAATGTTTAGCAGCAAACGTAGCTGATAGCTGAGGCCAGCAGCTAAAGATTAATACTGTAGTTAATTGCCACTGCTTTAGGAACCAGGTTAGGGAGAACTTAATTCCCTGAGCTGCAATGTGGGCATGGCACCCATTTATGTCTTTGGGATCTTTGAAGACTATAAGGTGCTGAAGGGTATTGTGCTTCAGCCAAGCTCTTTCTGGCAATAACTGAGTGAAACAGCATAAAAACAAGGGAGAGCTTTTTTTACCCAAGCTTACACGGTGGTACAGATGCATTAGCATTGGAACAGGCTGCCCAAGTGCAGAGTCCCCATCCCTGGAGGCACTTCCAAGGCCTATGTGTAGATGCGGTGCTTAGGGACGTGGTTTAGTGGTGGACTTGGCGCGTTGGGTTAATGGTTGGACTCAATTATCTTAAAGGTCCTTTTCAAGCTGAATGATGTGATATTTGATGATAGAGAGGAATCTACTGTATTAATGTCCAGCGAGTTTATAAGTGGTAATTGCATTTGCACAGTCTTTTTGCAAATTAATACCAACTTAACTCCACAATCTTGCTGGTATTTGAAGGCTGGATGTATTATTGCAGTAGTCCCACCCTCTTGGTGTGTTAATCATTCTTTTACAGTCCAGTGATTTCCCTGGTACCAGAATTAATACTCTCAAAGTATGGATTTATATGACGGACTAAATTAAGCAGACGGACACACCAGGAGCAGCACGGCCACTGGGACTATTGTCACAAGGGGCAAAGCTGCTGCTCACTTGTTTTGCAAGCTTCTAATAAGTACCTTTTCAGCCATATATGTATATGGTAAGATTAGATCAAGGTGCTAAAGTAGCTGATAACAAAACCACAAAATTCCAAATTATTTACATTCCACTTGTTTCTCTATTAAAAATCATAATAAGGACAAGAACAATGAATTTTCTTTTTGGTCATACGTGCTGATTCGATATTAAACGTATGGATGATGCTTATTTAGAAGAGCACTCTCTTGCCACTAATTTTATCAGGACTCATGTCAGTAATGACATGGTTTTCCATCCTGGAGCAGTCTGTCAGAGCTCCCAAGAGTATTAATTTTAGTTTAATATTCATAGATGAACTAGCTCTTGTAGGAGAGCTTTTCTGCTTTTTCTATTTACATTTCAAATAAGCATGGAATTGTGTGGGAGCAAGAGAATTCTCTCCTGAATGCCAATGGATACAATAGTATTAATAATAATATCATTAGCAGTGCTAAGGAAATGAATAGATCACAGAAGTTTGCTGGTGCCTTACACAGCTACAGGATTTTATAGAATGCTTTTCCCTTCATTTACAATACATACATTGTTCTTTTAATCTGAAAGGAGACTGCCTTCCAGTCTGTTGAAAGGCATCTTCACTACCCCAAACACCACATATCCCCGTGTGAAGGTTACCATTGCGCATCCACGACGCGGGTTCCTTTTGCCAGACTAATATTGTACTAAGCGCTCGAGCTGAGCGTTTGTGGTAAGTACCTTCTTCTAGGGAGAAAGATGTTTGCTCTCTAAATCAGAAATGACAGCTTATAATAGTACGCTGAGGTAGAGAAGAGGGGGGAATGGAGCTGAACTCTACATTACAGAGGGACTGTAGTTTCTTATTACAGCCTCAGGAATCTTGTTCTGCCATTCTTTGCCATTGAATCTATCAGCTCTGCTGGCCCTAGGGCTTAGTAAGTAGGAAGGTAGGGGCAAGATTGTCTCAATGCTTTAGCTAGGCAAAAAGCTTCTTGCCACTTTTATTGTGGGTCTAGAGGAGGAGGAGAGAAATAGTTTTATTCTTGTTTCTTCTTTGTCTTATGTCTGGGTCATTTTCTGAGAGTTTATAAACCCGTATTTTTTCTAACCTGTGGGTTTTGTAGTTCCACAAGATGGTGCTTACAACTCAAATCAAAATGGAAGTATTTCCCCTCCTCTTAAATTCTCTGCTGTTAAATCTCAGATGAGATCCAGCATTACTGTGGAGAGTACCTGCCTGCTGCAAACTCTGTGATGTTTGTTAGGCAGCGTGAAAAATCCGATTGAACTTAAAGCGCATGTGCTAAAGTACATTAGTAGAGTTTCTGATCATTCATTTTGCCTTTTAGTGCGTTTGTCTCTTTAATTTATACATTCAAATCATTTACAGTGGCTGGTAATTACAAAGGACCTTCCTTAACAAATTAGGTGGGAGTTGGGTCAAATCTTGTATTCAGATTCATAAGTGCCTTGCTTTAACTTTGAACAGAAGTGGCAAATGTGCAAGTCTAAGCAGTCTTTATTTATTAAAGGGGAAAAAAAAATCTTAGTGGTTATACTGCCTTGTATCTCAGGAGTGTGTTGCTTTTTTATTCTGCTTTGCTAAAGCCCGTAAAAGCCCTGTGAAGGAGGTTCGTAACTTCCTTTTGGTTTAAATTCAGTATCAACCCTGTTCCCTGCAGTTTTCAGCAGCTGTCTGTCTGTACGGTCAAATGTATTGGAGTGGGGAACATTTATATTTATAATAAGCATGACCTCTGTGCATGTATGCAGAGAACTGGTTGTCTAAACATAGAAATGAAAAGATCTGTTAAGTTTCCGACCATTACAAAACCCACAGTTAAGTTATTGGAGAGATTAATTCACCCAGATCAAAAATTGGATCAGTGATGTATTTATAATATATTTTGGATGTCTTTAAAAAAAGAAACAAACCAACATTAAAGCCCTGGCCTTGAGTAAACACCCAAAAAACCCAAACCAAACTTTTTTTTTTTCCTAAATTTTTTTTTGTTTGTTTGTTTGTTTGGGATGTTTGTTTGTTTGTTTTCAAGGAAAAAGATCAATTCCCCAGCCCAGTGCCGGTGATGCAGCTTCAGTGGGGCCCCAGCTCCTTTAGGTGCTTTTGTATATGGTTTTTCTTTTACTAAAGCAAATAGATAACTAAGGGAAAATGACGACTCTTTTTTTTTGTCAAAGTTAAATTGGATTTTCATCAGTCGAAAAAGGCATAACTGGATCAGTGAGTTTTGAGATCTGTCAAAGACATAGATTTTTAATGGGATAATATATTCAGTACCCTAAATATAGCAGCTGCTGCCTCCTCCATAATGCAGTGTGAACACTAGCTAGCTTGTCCTGCTAAAAGCCTGCTTTTTCATGAAGCATCATATAGGTAATACAGATATATCTATATTCTTATAAGAAATGCTACTGCAATAGTAATTTCAGAAGCCCCGTGAAAGCAGGGCATCAGATAAGTAATAACAGTTCACAGGCAGAAAGGAAATGTGAGAGCTAGCTACAAGAGTAGCTACGGACTTTGAAGGTTCTCCCAAGGAAAAGATGCTAGCTAAACAGATAAGGAAAAAAAAAACCTAGCCCAGAATATGACCGTGTGTGCTGCTGTAATGACTGCATTATTCATGCAGTGACTCCAAGGCGTTTTTGTGCATCTGCTCAAAATGTTGTGTGTGAAATCAGATATCAGAAGCTTCATGAAACTGTTTTGCTGATGTAGCAGAAATGGCAGCTATGCAAACCAGGGCAAAACCCAGCAATATTCTAACCTTGTATACTTTGAAATACATTTTGGTAAGTCTAGCATGACTACTAGATGCAAAGTGTGATGCATATGAGTTAAGGCAGTGCAAAAAGAGGCACGTAGCTCCTGCATAAAGACCTGCAATAGTTGCCAGACTCATATTTTGCCTATAAGGATAGGAAAAGGTACCCTGAATTTTTGAACAACTTTTAGGAGAGCTGCTTTACTGTACAGTTAAAGTTCTCTTGTAGCTTAAAATACCTGCAGTATAGCTGGAAAGTATTGCACTAACACTCAGTATCATCCACTACCAAATTGCTATACAGCTTGAAAGCTCAGCTCTGTCTTTCGGAATCAAGCAGCCTGCAGTTTCCTCCTGCTTTCCCATCCATAATTCCTAGGGAGCCATACGAGCATTGATGCAATCTCTGAAGCTGCCCTTTTCCTTTTCCATCCTAGTTCTAACCCAACTTCAGAAAACATCTGTTTCAAATGTGGCCAGCATCTCGTGTGTATAATACACGTACAGGGACTCTGAATCAGTAGCAGTGTTTTAGGGACAGCATTAACATCGAGCCAAGCTGCCAGCACTACAGTGAGAACTGAGACACATTTTTATACATCTGTGCTGACAAACCTAAGTCCTGTTTGGAATGCAGTTTGCACAGCTGTTTTCATCCCTCAGCAACGTGTCAGGAATGATCTTGATAATTTTTTATTCGCTTTATTATTGTTTTTTCTCTTTGGGGGAAATTCCTACATAACCCCAGTGCAGAAAAAAATGTTTAGCCCTTGCTGTTGTCATATGTATTGAGGTTATTACATCTAACTTCTGAATGGTCTCCATGGTCTTGGAAAGTATTGTTCACAACCTCAGTGCTGTTGCAATTACAAAGTCAAGGCAATGTGATTCTATTGTTACTGCCCTACCTAAAATTTGAGGAGGAAAAGGTCGTGGAAGTTTCTTGTATTTGCTACCCAAACATTTCAGTGTGGAGTTACATCTGAGAGACAAGTTTTGTACCTGATTAATGACCTCTGAGAGGCAGGGATTATATCAAAGAATTATTTTATAATTTGTCCACACCTTGATTTTGAAGCTGCTGAATAGCTCAGAGTGAAAGCTGAGTAGCAGAAATCATTTGAGGTTTTGCTGTGACTATGCTGAAAAAAGGCACAATGCACTTAAGGTTGTGTAGCTTATGGTGCTTTCTACTTGGTGCACATTTTTTATGAAAATAATAGTGCCTTGCAGAAGGAAGTTAACAAGGAGGAACTTATTGAACGAGACAACTTAGTGGAGGTTAAAACTAGACTTTGGTCATTTTTCATGACAGCTACAGGTTAACATTTTACCTGGGAACAGTACCCTGTAGCTGTGAACAATTAGTCTGTAGCAGTTTTCTGATCCTTGGTGACTCATCTGTGTGTCTCCTAACAGTCGGGCTATGCTAATACTCAGGCTGGGGATAACTTTTGAGTGATGCTGAAAGGAACCACAGTTATAATCACTCATTCTTCTTTGGGTTCCTTGCATGGTAACGTCTTATTTGGACATCATTGTAATGAAGAGGAGAGATTTTAAGCTCACAGGTTTCCTTGAAAGTCCTTCCAAAGTGTAATTTGAAGTGATTTTAGATTACTTTGAAATGCTAACTCTTAAAGGATAAAAAGTCCAGCCGTCCTGACAGTGCCTTGGAGAGCAGCAGGCTGTGGGCCCATGTGAGCAGCATGTTCTCCCATACAGTGTCCGTAGGCAGGGCTCACATTGACTTTGCATGGCATGGGGCTTGTGTTCAGTGGCATCTTGTTTTAACCTCCCACCGACTCTGACACCGAGTGCAGTTTGCCTGCAGAGGAGCTCTAATGCTCTTGAGCATCACAGAATCTTTAGAAATAGGGTTGCTTGTGATTTTGAGAACTCCCTTTGCCTACCTTCATCTGTAATTGTCTTTGCTAATCTCTTCCTGATGATTTCTTGGTTTTGTTCTAGTTTTTGTTCGGTGTTCTTAAGCTCTGCAGGCATTAGAAATCCCACCTCTTCATAGACAAGCTTGTGTCATGTTATTTTTCTCATGAAAACTTTGTGCCTGCGCACATTTTTACAGGGCAATCATTTGGCTGTAGTCTGTACACTGGAACAAGGAAGAGTTGTTTAAAAGCCTTGACCATAATATTGCTCCTTGTGGAGACATAGAAACATTGAAATGTCTGGGTTGGAAGGGACCTCTAGAGGTCATCCAGACCAACCCCCCCTGCTGAGAGCAGGGACATCCTCAGATGGTCAGGTGTCAGGTATTCTGGACAACTACTGCTTTTGCAGGATTGCTCTTGGAACCTATTGCATGATAGAAATTTCTTCTTCTGCGCAGAAACCATGTCCGAACATTTTGAAACCATCTGGTAGTTCTGTGGCTTCTTATTGCAGTCATGTTCAGTAAGCCTAAAAGATAGACAACAAAGAAAGGGAGTGTTTGGAAGGGCTTCTTTGCCAGCAGCCACATTTCTGGTGCTTAAGTCGACTTTAGAAAGAAATTCTTTGCTGTTGTCACCATGAATCTCAATGACGTAATTCTTTGCTCCTGGCAATCCTGGAATATTGAAAATTGTTAGAAAGGGGATGCGGGCTGAGCGCCAGCTTTTTGTCACGTGGTTACCGTATACAAGTGGACACTATGCTTTATGTAGCATTCCTCTTGATACTTCCAATTAGCTTTTTGGTATATTTTTTAAAAACTGAACAAGTTCTTTCTGAACTGTTCGTTATTTTCCTGTGCTGTGCTGCAATAATAAGGTTAGCATGTGAATTTTTTTTTTTCCTTCCCTTTCTATTTGTTTATATACCCTCACACCTATGGACACTATCATCAGCCACTGATTTCTCTAGCCTGCTAGCATTATTTTCCATTAACAAACAGAACTACGGTGTTGAGTGAAAATACTGAGCTCTGCTGTTCAGACCCAAGGAATCTCTACTTCTCCTGTGCTCCAGAGAGGCACGTCAAAGGAGTAGGCAGTTGCTGTTTTCAGTTTGTACAAAATCCCAATTTTCAGCATGACTTGGAACAAGATGCATGGCATGCAACAAGCCATCTGATTCATCAGCAGAGAATTTGCACACATCAGCAGTGCTTTCCAGATGATACAGGAAGATATGGTATTGTGTCTCCTTGTGCTTTCCATATATAGTTCTTTGTCCTTGCTCTTCCCTTCGTCTCCATGAGAGTTCATGCGAGGTCTGTAGTTTGACTAAACATAGGGCTGCCTGAAGTCTCTGGCTTTTGGTTTTTCTCTTCCTAATTGGCTTTTAGGATTTCTATTTCGAGCACAATAGTGTCAAGTCAATTTGCTCAGGAGTCGATCATGTGATTTTCATCATGATGTTTATGGAAATGCTTCTTCCAGCTTGCAGCTTTATTACCTCAGTATTTTCCAAAGGTGCTGTCCATAGCAAATCAATGATATGAGTGTCTGCAAGGTGATCAGGGGGAGAGAAAGAAGTCTTAATAAAGCAAAGGGCTTTTAGGTGGTTTAAGTGCAGCAAAAAGCAGCTTCAGTTACAGAATGCTATAACGAAACTCTGCTGCTCTTTTTTTTTTTTTATGATTTGAAGGGTGTAGCGTGATCATGACTGCAAGAAGTTGCAAGTTGATAAGTATTATCTGAACCTTTATTTTCACATAGCAGCTGATTATGGGATTTCTGTGATACTGTAGCAGTGGTTTTGCAAAATTACCTTTTTCTAGGATACAGGTGGAAGATGCACCTTTCCCATGTAGAGGCCAAGTACCCCAAAGAAGGACGAGAAACTGCTGAATTCTCGCTGGTGAAACCCTGAGATGACATATGGTCCACTTTGGAGAGGAAGTTTGGGTTTACCTAGCAGCCTGTATTCCACTTGGTCACAGTTGTTCTTACTCCCAGGGAACAGGGGTATTCTGGGGAAGAATCTGCTGAAGTTTTAGCCCCAGGGTTGCTGGAATTAAAGGAGCTTTATAACTTGGGCTTGAAAACCACAACTATTGGATGAAAATGAAACAAAAAGTGCTCTTTCATCAAGCTTGAGGTGATTATCAGGGCAGACTGGAAATATGTAATCTACTCTGATAGCTCAAGGGAACAATTCAAGGTTAAAAACTGGATTATTAAGTGGTTTTGTAGATAGCAGTCCAAATTCTTTTGGCATACCGCTCATACCATACAAGTATTGTTTATTTTAGTCCCTAATCCCAAGAGCCCTTTGCCCTGCTATTGAAAGTAGCCTGTACTGAGGAGGTGAAGTGCTGAGGGTAAGGTAATGGGAGCTGTTCCGGATCTTGACAGAGTAAACACTGCTGATCTTCAGTGTGTGTCGTTCCTGGGAATTTTGAGTATCTGTAACATGCTGAATTTCACAGGTCACAGCAGGGCTGGCTTCAAGGCACGCTGCTTCGAAGCGTTTGGAGGCTTCTGAAAAATTACTGCAGGCTGTTCTTTAAAAGTGATCACATTGCAGTCTTTGAGGTTTGATCCTAGCTGCTGCTGAGGAAGAAGAGAAGGAGACCATGCGCTTCTCGTTCACTCATTTGGAAAGCCTTTAAAAAGAAATCTAAAATATCTTGTAGCAGATCTTTTGGTTATTTGGCATGGTGGCCGGTGAATATCCTTGTGAAGACGGAAGGAAAAAAAAATAACTACAGTGTTTACAGATTTTGTAGATCCTTTCTATTCAAGGGTAATAGATGAGAGAAGATTTTTGGGGGTGGGGGAAGTATATATCTTCATCTTACTGTGTGACCTCAACTTAATGTTTGGAGTATTGTTTTTATCATGATTTTATAAGGTTGTGGGTTTGGGGGTTTTTGTGTGTGGTTTTGGGGTTTTTTTTTGCTTGTTTGTTTTTGTGTGTGTTTGGGGTTTTTTGGTATTTTTCTTTGGTTCTTTTTTTGTGGTTTTGTTTGGGTTTTTTTCTGTTTGGTTGGGTTTTTTTGGTTGGTTGGTTTTGTTCTTGTTTTTTCCTGTTGGGTTTTTTTTTTGTATTACTGAAAGAAAAGGTATGCCTCTGACCATAGGTTTCTAATTCTGTAGATGTTTCAGCAGATGATCAGAGCTGGCAGTATTTGAATGGCAGCATAACAAATACGTGATATTTTCATGATGCATGGTGGTCGACCAGGCAGATGAAAAAAAAAGTCATATACAAATTATGCAGGTTATTTCATAACTAGGAAACAACTTTCTCCTGTAACTATATATTCTCAGTGTTCACGGTTAAAGTATAAATCAGTAAATGCACAGTTTCTCCTGGTAGTAGGTTTTTTAAAGCCTGGTAGCTTTAAAAAAACAAAACAAAAAACCAACAACTCTAAATTTCAAATCTCTCTAGAGAGAGAGTTTGAGTAATGTGTTTGGGATGGGGTTTCTGAGATGGAAAGAAGAGGGAGTCTCCGGCTGGTGAGTTTTGCTGTGCCTCTCTTGCTGTATGCAGTATGCATCTTTCTGGGCTTGGCATGGGAACCTACAACCTGCTGGGCTCAGAGGAGCGTTTCATGCATGTCTTGTTGCTGCGTGTCGCCTTTGCAGTGTCTTCACTTGAACTGCAGCTTTCAAGTCTCAGGTGAGGCTCATGTTAGCCATTATTTTAACGACCAGAAGAGGATTTTATAATAATTCTATTAAATATCTCCGATAATACCACTGCTTTCTGCGATATAGGAAGCGTCTAAAACTGAGGACTCTTCATAGGTGTACGCTGTCTAAACGCACATCTGTGCTGATGCTATTGGTCAACCATTTGGTCTCCAAAAAGGTGCTTGAAATACCACAGGCTATGAACGCCCTGCTCTGGTGGGCTTCGGCCGACTCAGCTTTCCATACTGTCTGAAATGTCAGCCTCTGCAGTTTCAGATTAAAAAAAAATTAAATTTCTATTTCTTCTTGCAAAATCTGGATCAGTAACACCAGATTATGGTTTAAACTGTTTCAGCTTTGCCATTCTTGGGAAGATATTTATATTGTTTGTATCTCATGTCAAACCGTGTTTTTCTTTCTGCTGAATTCTGCCATGTGTTGCTTTGTTTGCAAGTTGCTTCCAAGCCAGTAATCATAAGCACTCCATCTGGTTGGGGAGCAGTAGTGATAATGTAAAAGGACATTTCCACTATTCTGTTTAAAAGAATCCTCCATCTGTACAAAATCTGCCATTTTAATGAGATTGTAAAGGCTTTTGTCCTTTTTTTTTTTTTCCTCTTTCAAAGAAGGTAGGAGATAGATTGCTAAGACTTATATTTTTTCCTTGCATATCCACTCATTACATGATTGTATCCACATCCCTTTCTGTTTCCCAAGCTAAGAATGACTATAGGAATTTGCAGTTCGTGTAATTCAGGATGAAAAGTAACGAATGGATCCTGAAAATTTTACTCTAAGTCTATAACAAATTGATTTTTCCATTAGTATTGAGCCTTTCTTTTTATTACCTTTAATTAAGAGCATGCATGTGAGAAATCATCCTGAACACTGTAAAACTGATCCACAAGGTTAAAAAAAAACTAGTGTCGCTATGATTTATGATGCCAGCGAAAGTAATCGGAGCTGAATTGATGGTTGTGAATGGGCTGAGATGACTCCTTAGCACTGGCAGATTTTGATTTTTCTTTGTGCTTTTCTTTTGTAATTCTTATCATTGCTCTTTTAAAATGAATGGGAAGAGAATTGCACAACTTCTCTCATGGGAGTGCCCCAACCAAAACCAGGACAGTTTTGTGGAGGTTAATAGAGAATGGCCTTGGTCAATCACCCACCGGTCTCATCATACTAACGTGAACGTGGAAAGCTAAGAGCCGGTGACTGGAAAAGCAAAGTAGCTCTAGCAGAATACATGAGCAGGCAGTGGGGGCGAGGTCTCCCAGGAGCTCCTGGAGGGAGCAGGCTGGCACCCTGACCGTGCTGGCACCCTCCATGGTACCCAGGCTGCCTAGGGATCAAAGGGCACAGCCTGCCAGTAAAACACACACACGCAGAGACCGTCTTGAATCTTTTTCTCTTTGTTGTTCCTCCTTTCCTAACAGGCCCTAATTCAGCTTTAGGAGAGCTGTGGAATTGCCAGTTCTGTGTCACCGGTCACTACCTCACTGAGGAGGTTGCAGTTCAATGGCACCCAGTATCTACAAAAAGAACTAGTCGGCAAGTTTTGAGTCTCATGTGATTCCCTTGAATCCTGTTATAGAAATCATCATATTTCCTTTCTCTTCATTCTCGAGCTCCTTTTCAAAGGCAGAAGAAGGGTATTTAGAAACCTGGCTCTTACTCAGAACCCACCCCTCTTCAATTAGAAATAAAAATTCAGTCAGTGGATAGTAACCCTGTGATCTGGGTTTCTAGAAATGGCTTGTTTCTTCTCACTGTTTTGAAGTCATAGTTCTCGGTCCTCAAAACAAATAATAATGCTAAATCAAAATTCAGCGTGAGAAATTAGGTATTTCAGGACACTCTGTGTTGTGGCTGAGGTAGCTATGGAGCAGATGATTGAAATCTTTGCAACCGGGAGCTCTGAGAAGATATGTCAGTGAGGTAAATTAGTTTAAACCAACCTGGTCATTGTCTTGTAGTTAAATCATAGTGGAAGGCTCCTCCACCCCTGCAGAGAGCTCTTAGCTTCTCTTGTATTTACTCAGTGGCAGAAGTGGGTCTTAGCCAGAGATACTAATGCCACAAGCAAAAATGTGCAGAAGCAGAGAGGAACTGCTAATAGAGTGCATTGTCAGTGACATTAATGAAGTTATTTCAAGCCTGATCACCTGAGTGCGTGACCTACATTATTTATGTAGTGATACACTGGGGCCTCAAATCTTGCATCTTCTGGAAGATTTTACGTAAGCAACAAGTTCTGTGTTCTCACCGAAGAGCACGGAGCTACTGCCCAGTGGCTGGGCTCAAGTCGATGCAAACATGGGGAAAAGTTTCTTGAAAATTTCAAATTATCCTTAGAATATTTTACATATGGATTATTTCCTTTCACGGACACATGAGACACTGGGCATAAAAATGTTAGCCCTTGATTAGGTTGGGGTTTTTTTTCCCCCCCTCATCTTACCCTTTGTTGTTCTTCTGTACCAGTGGATATCCATGCAAAGCTTGTGTGTGTGTGTGGTAACACGTGTAACAGGCAAGCACAGTGCATGTTGTGCAGGTGCTTCTGGTGTATCAAAGACATTTCAATATCCCCTTTCTCGGAAGGTGGCCATTCTTTAAAGCCACTCCTAATGCAAGTAACTGTAGGGAAGCATGCAGAAAATTCCTGCTGCTAGCAATAGCTTCCATTGAAAAGGAAGAGCTTTACTGAAATCATGAACCTCGCTCTGGGCTTTCCTCTAAAGCAAAATTATTTTGATCTTCGTACCGCTTTTAATCACTGTAGTTTAGGAACTTGAAGTATATAGGGGGCAGCTTTTTAGTTCAGGAAAATAGCCTCTAGAATCAACAGCACAAATCTATCATAATTAGTCATCAGAAAATTGAAATAAATATAAAATTACCAGGGAGTAGGAGGCAGGCATATGTGGTATTCAAAACACACAGAGTGTAAAATGATGTTATTGTTGCCTTTAGAAATAGTTCAAAGTAGTCTGCATTAGAAAGAGCTGATAAGCAGAATGACAAAAGCTTGTTTCATGAGTGATTCCAAGCAGCAGTGGTTTTCTGATCAGCTGATGCTGCAGCTATTTTGGGTATTCCACAGATCATGATTACATACACGGGGAATGATTGGAGGCAGCAAATATGGTAAGTGAGCCAGGAATCCTGGGACACACTCTGTTACTAACTTAATAGTCTTACAATCACTTGTCCTTTGCCATTTAAATTGTCAGGGGAAGTTTAACAAGTGACTGTGCTTAGTTCCTTTTTTTTTTTTTTTAATAAATAAAGAAGAAAAAAAAAAAAAACAAAACCAAAAACAACAACCCAACCACTTCCTGGGGGCTGCTATTTTTAGCAATGGTGCAGTGTCCAAAGCGTTAACTAATTGAGTCATCAGGTTTCATATCTGGCCACAGAAAATGGCAGTGGAAGAGGGAGAATGCTTTCCAGAACAAGTAAGCATTTGTGGATTCTGTAATAAGACTGAAATCTGTGTATCGAGTTTCATGTCTTACTGTTTGAAGTCTTTGTATGAGACACAGCTGGATGTAGGAAGAGGTACGGCTTGGCTTGTTCGGTGTATTTTCCGTTCTGGTGGTTGGATTGTGGTATAGGCTGAGGCTGTAGTCAAATGGTGTATGATATTATTTGTTCTTTCCCTCTCTCTCTTCTTACCAATAGTGACATTCCGTTGAGGACGCTCTGGAAGATGCTGATTAAAATTGCAGAAACATTTAGCAATGTTTTGCTCTGTGATCAGGGCCTTAAATAACTTAAATATACACGATGAATTTGTTCACTGAAATGTTTTATCAGATCTGGCATATTTTGAAAAAAATTTAACTGAAATCTGTGCTTTTAAGGTGTATTTATCGAACAGCATGTGTCTTCTACTGGTAATCCATAGGTCAACTGAACTTCAGAAGGAGTCTGGTGCGGTGCTGGTAGTGACCTGTAAGAAGGCACCTGTATCACTCGGGGTAGTCCCAGTGACCTACACGGTGCTCCCTGGGTGATTTAAAAATTCCTCCAGTGAGTAAGCTGCTGTGACGTGACATCCCCGTATGCCGTGAACTAGGCTCTGAGGTTCTTCCATAGATTATTTACATCAGTTAAAGACCACAGAGTTGAAACAGTTGTTCTTCAGGCTGCTTTACTGCAGAATTAAATACCGGGTTGCCAGGCAAGTGTGGTATCCTGTTAGTAATACTGATGAGTGCCAAACTCTGTGGAAGCATCAATTAATGGCAGCATTTTGTTAGAGATATTACCGATGGTAGCACTCAGCAGTTTACTAATTTCCATGTCAGCAACAAGCTTTGTGCTCTGAAAAAATACTGCAGTGAGTTCTCTTAAACGTGTATGCTGCTGTTTACTTGCTGTCAACACAGGACTGCGTCGTTCTTCCCCGCTAATAACCTTTTGGGAAACTCTGGTTGTTTTCTAGTGATGATATTATTGTTAATAAATTCATTTCCACTAGTCATTTCAAACCTATGAAAATATTTATTTGGGAGATTTCCTTTGTGAAGCGATTTCTGTAGGAGAGGTTTTGTTAGATTCAGTTGTTTTATGGTACTCGATTACAGTCTCATTTTCTCAGCCCTGAGAATATTATTTGGACTCTCCTTTTAGCAAAACAAGATCAGTCTTTAGAGTGATAAACATCTTTTGCTGGTGCTTTCTGTGAGCCCTTGTAGTACAGAACTTGCTGCTGTCCTGGTAGTTTCTGCGTGCAACAGTTTGGAGAGCAGAGCGAGCTGAAAATCTGCCTGCCCTCGAACTGTGGCGTCGGCAGCGTCTGCGGCACGCTCTGCCCCTCTGTGTTGCAACAGAACGGCATTTACTTTGGCTTTACAGGGGTTTGTTAGAAGTTGCATAGAAACTGGTCTTTCTGTTAGTATACACGTTATTTACCGAAGGTGTAGTGGCTGTTTGACATGGAGCTGAGCACTGGCGAAGGGGTACGGTATTCGTTTGGTTTGTAAGTTCTTTCTTGCTGATGTTGTTTATGGTAAATATTCATTCGGTGCGTATTTCAGTCTCCTCTGAGTTGCCACGCATGGTTTAGGTGTAAGGGAGAAACAAGCTCTGCTTCGCTCTGTGTTTATCCTGTAGACTTGCTGTTCGGAAGCGATACTTGAACATTGTGAAGTGATGATTTATTCTATTATCAAATGCCTCAGGGTGATTACTGCTTAGGGCTGGTAAGCTGGATTGCTCGCCATAACTTATTTCTGTGAGTGTGTGATAAACTAACCTTAATTTTGATGGTTAAACTAAAAACTGATTCTAAATCTGTGTTTATTATAATAGTAAGGGTTGAAGTCTTTTAGTCCTGTTTGGAAAGTGTTAGTTCATTAGTGAAATACCATTATTTTCTTCAATTAAACAACAATGTGTTTTCCAAACATACCTCATTCTGATGGTAAGAAACAGTGGTAATTTTCAGATGAACATGAACTATGAAGTCTGGTTAAGGTGAAGTGAAATGTTGAAATAGTTCTGTTGCTTTTATTTTTGTTAAAAAACTAGAAGGTCCTCCCAAGATGTTCAGATCTTCTACAGAATTCCAACTCTAGTACACAGTGGCTTCAAAAGTCAGAAAAATGCTAGTTCAGCTTTTTACCTGAAAAGTAACTGTGTGAAAATGGTCCCGTGGAATCTGCAGTGGTTTATTTGTATATTTGGTATTTTTTATTCTCACTTGAAGAATAAAACTGAGTTCCGTTGTGTTTTCTTTCCTTCTCTGTTTATCACAAAGATCCCATACAGCTAAGGTCGTTCTCCGTGTTACTGTTTTCATCCTCTTTGTACCTGTAAATCCTGGTTCTAGCCTTGCCCCACTGGTGGTTTTTGTTTCAAAAAAGAATCTTATCTTTAGAGTTAGAACTTGTTTCTAGTTTAAAACTCTTGATAACAATTGCAGGGCTCTGATTTGTAGTTTTTGCTCACAGATTTTGGTGCTTGAGCCAGGAAAAGCAAATTTCCTGTTGGAATCTGAGCTAATCCTCAAACCTTGAACACGTGGAGTGAGGATCAAAACACTTGTAAACTACTTTACATTTGCTGAGTACACCACTGAATACATTTCATTCAGGCAGCCCCAACAAATGCTATGACAGAACTTTCCATGCTGTTGCTCAAATTCGCAGTGGTGTCAGTGTTTAATCACGGAGGAGGAGGAGGAGAAAGGGAGCATTTGGAAATATGGAGGCTGGTAGCTTCCCTGTGTCTACCCCCACTGCTCTGTGCAGGCCACACAAAGCTCTTGCCCATGTCATATGGCATCGTGTCTGGGAGAAACAAGGACAAGTTTTCCTCAGTGCTTCTAACTAACATGTGCTGCTGTTTGTTCACACCTGCTCTGGTTTGCTCTGCCTCGACTGTGTGGTTTACGGTGACGTGGTGGATTACAGAATGGATCCGGAGTTACAGGGTCATATCTGAGAGAGCAGAATCAAATGGGAGACAGCTTCTCTAGAAGAACATGGCCAAGCCACCACAGCCCAGAGTATTCTCTTGATGGTCTTCTCCAATAAGTCTCCTACATTTGAGATTAAAATTGTCTCCTGGCAGGTTGCCCAGCTCCTGCATTTCTGAACTGTTAACTCTCCTATGTGAAATTGCCCTCATGTATCTGGGGAGTGCTAGATAGGTTTTTCTTCTCCTGAAGAACCAGAACTACCTCAGCCAGACTTTGGCTCTAGGGACATGCTTGAATCTTTTGGTTTACTGGTCCCATGGATTCTTTCTCATTGTACCAGAGCATATATATTTCCCAGCCGATCTACAGAGAAGTGTCAGGACAGATTGTTCTGTAAATGTTACAATCTCTTCTAAGGCCAATTGCTACGGCATAGTTCATGTAATGCCTCTAACCAGCCCTGCAGAACCTGCTGTTACCAGGTTTATGGCAGTGTTGCAAATCTTGCCCCAGGAGTTCTCTTAGTACCTGAAAGCTCTTTAGATACTACTGCCCTTTCAGATTCTGTATCTGTCACATGAGCTACATGGGCTTTTCCAGCCACAGACTCTCTTCTCAGTAAAGTATTTAGGTGTGTAAATTGGAAGAGGTTCTTTGCTTCTGACAGAGGTCATAATACCTGCTATGGAAACCTATGCCTTGACATTCATAAACTGATAAAGGTTTGTAATTCCTGTAAGAATCCTGAAGTAGCAGAAAAAATCAAACTCTAGTAGTAGAAGGCTTTCAAACTAGCTGTTCAAATGCCTTTTAAGCCTACAGAAGTGTAAACCTTCATTATGTGGGGGATTTGTAATGCTTGCCAGGTATATTGGTGGGTTTCTGTGTATATTTTTGCCACCTCAGAAATGGCTTGACCAATTATCATCAAACAGTCTTTCAATTTAATGATGTCCAAATTTCCAAGAAGGAATTATTTTGGTTTTGAATGAGAGATGCATTCTAAAGCAGACATAAAGTGGAAAGGCAGAAAGAGATCAGGAAACTTCTGAATTCACTGTACTGAAAGTGCTTAATAGGTTGTCTAGCTACAGAAGAGGCTATGTAGCTTGT
>JAAGNO010007815.1:0-22663 GCA_033439905.1 Ceryle rudis | reverse complement strand
ATCAGGAAACTTCTGAATTCACTGTACTGAAAGTGCTTAATAGGTTGTCTAGCTACAGAAGAGGCTATGTAGCTTGTCTATAGTTCTATAGCTTGTTTACTACAGTATTTTTAGGGAATATTTACGTGCATTACACTTCCACTGACATGCAGTTTACTGCACTTCCTTACCAGTAACTTCCACTTCGCTACATCTGATTGAAGAATATTTACATAGTGTCTTTGTAGCGAGCTCATTTTGAGTGAATAAAAACTCACCCTAAAATCAGAGGTATTATCTAATTTAGCTTTATGTTATTCCCCCCCATCTGAAATTATCGACAAATAAATACACTTTTAAAAATGTTTTGAAGGAGGTTGCTCTATTTTTTTATTCTTTCTCGATCCTGATTCTAAAAGAAGATGCACACAGAGAACAGGAGGTGAACCGACTGCTGTGATTCATGCAGTGATCTGAAGAATGTGACTTTAGCATGGAAATAGCTTTAAATATGAGCCTGAGATGCGCTGCAATGATCTATAAGCTCATTAGGTAGTCAGTTTCTGGGGAAGAAAAAAAAAACCACAACAGGGAGGAGATCAATGGCATCTTATCTACATTGACATAGAAGAGACTTTTTTTGCTTGTAAGTATACAATAGGAAAACTTTAGAGAGTGAGGGATGAGTCATTACAGGCTCAGGAGTTTCTTCCCAGAGTTTGAAAAAAACTTCTAGAAGTTGAGGCTGTCAGCCTGGAGAAAGAATCTTGAATTTTAGATGCTCAAATCTTTTGCCTTCGACTGATTCAGATCCTTTTCATGAATTATATGTCTGAGCTGATCACAAGGGGCCTGGCTGTGCAGTTCAAATGGAGTACAGTGATTCACTGGTGAAACCAGTGATTTTACTGGTTTTAGGATCTTGAACAGACTGTGTCCCAATTTAGCTTGTCATTCAAGTTTGTCTTTCCATGCAGGACAGTCTCGTAGCCAAAAAGTCAGTATTAAAGGAATCTTATTTTCCTGTTGAAAGAAAATAACGCTTGTGATTTGTTGTTCGTGCATACTTAGACCGTGTGTGTTGTGCAGATGGACATTGATTTTGTAGCCCTGGAAAATTAGGATCTTGCTTTTAGTGTTGCTAATTTATCACGTTCGTACTAGTAATAGCTTTCATAGATTCTTCAGGTGAAGCTGACACATCAAACTGGGGTCTCAAAATCTCAAAACCTCATCTGCACAAACTGGCAAAGAGTACTGGACGGAGCATAGACCTCCTTCTGTCCGAACGTTGTCCCTGTGGGATAGGTTTGATCTCGGTTCAGGCATTTTCTTCTGTGTTCAGATGTTAATTTTGTTAGAGTTGCAGTTAAACGATTCTGTAATTGTTGAATATCTGTGCTGACAAGTAAAAATAATATGAGGATGACAGCTTTAGGGTCATTTTCCATTTGGATGTTATGTTCAACATGTTACATGTGTTCCACGTGAATGTTGGGCAAGGGTTTCCCATCTAACTTTCTATGTGTCTTTTGTGCCTTGGAAATCACACCATCCTTTGTTCTTTGTAGAAAATCAAAAGAATAGCAGCTACTCTTAATTTTTATCTTGTGCTTGAACTGTGTTAGGAAGCAATCACTCAGTCTTTCAAAGACGTCCAGGGCTGGATTAGTTGCACTGTAACTCTTAGAACCGACTAGGTTTATAGCCTGCTGAAGAAAACTGCCTATCTAAATCTAAGCAACTAATACAGTAAGAGAGCTGCATCGTAGCTTCACAGGAGATTTTTGTCCTTGCAAGCAAACAAGTCACTCTAGACCTCTTGATGGTGTTCAAGGCAGTGATAACCACCTCTTGTGCTTGAAGCTGTGAAATGTTCATGTATTAGCATCTCAGGCTCTGGGTCCTTTTCAACCATCTTCTCCAACAGGGGTAACAGCCTGTATTGGAGAAGATTTTCAGTGGTAACAGCAAGCGCAGACTGAGCATTTTGTCAAGGCAGACTCTTACCAGGTAGAGTGATGCAAGTGATCTTGAAAATGATAGAAAATAAACCAGCACTTCAGAGACTTGTCTTGTGGTCTAGCAAGGAAAGAGGTTTATTGACTTGCTTCGATGTTTTCCTGGTTTGGTCAAGTATTTCTAGAAAGAAGGACCTGAATCTGAAATGCATTTTCCACTTGGTTTTGAACTGCTTAAAAGTGTGATGATTTTTTTTTTTTTTTTTTTCCAGGAAATACTTTACTTTCTCTACAAGCATATTAAGATTGACTACTGTACAGGGATAGAGCCTCATTTATTGCAAATAGCGTTGATTATCAATTCACATGTCATTTTTTTTTTGCACACAGAGGAGTTGGTTTAGTCTCCATTGCTGTGACCAAGAAGGATTTTATGCAGCCTGAAACCAGTGCAGTTTTAAGTTGTGGAAAATATATCATAGTTACATAGTTGGAATAGGACCGGTTATAGGGACATTCCAAATAGTATAATATTTTTGGGTACTTTATCGTGCACAATACAACAATTTGATCAAAGAAAGCTGATGATTCAGTTGCATGATAGGGCAAACAATTAGAGGGATTTGTTTGGGTTTCGACCAAATCATTTCTTATTCTGCAATCGTATGCAAAAGAGCTGGCCTTCCCTAGCTGAAAGATGTTTCCTTTGAATTGTCAGGCAGTACGAATGGAGCTTTTCCTGTTGCCTCATGGTTGTGTTCAAGGCTGGGATCCCAAAAGCATTTCACTGAAGGATAATTAACAGCAGAACTGCAGATAGGACTTGGCCCCAAGCTGTCACATTCTTATCAGAAGAAAACACATCTGGTAGTATGCCATGTAAAGCACGAGTAGTTGTTTGCACAAAGTTCGTCTGCTCATATGGTGCAAACAGCCCCCTTTCTAATAAGAAGTATAGAATTGATTTTTTTTTTAAGCACGGATTTAATAATGAGATAATGAGATACAAAGTATATAGCTGCTTAGGGGTTGGATGAAGAGTCTCCGCAAGAAAATGCTATGGCTGGTTTATTTCACATGGTGCAGACATTGCTGATAACTGGTTGGTATAATTTATTTGAAATAGAATTTAATCTCTTACCAAAATAGTGAAACATACTTGCTTGGAGGAAAACTCTAACATGGGAGCACAATCTAAGAAATGTCAAGGACCTCCAATTGCCAGTGTAGTGCTTGGTGCCCATCAGAGCTCAGCCTTGCTGAAAAAATATAATGCCATCTATTGTGGTTAGCCCACCCTTATCAAAAGAAGCAAAAATGTTATCATCTGTTTCCTCAGATCACCTCATGCTGCTGCCAGACAAGTTCTGTTGAGCACATTTCCAAATGGAAGTAACAGAAATTCGTGCCTTAAAATGAGGTCATTGCCTCCCCCCACAACAAATGTTAGGCATGGTTAGCATCTTTTTGTTGGGACTCAAGCCAGAACGCATCCTGCTCTGGCACAATGGGAACCTGCTGGGGGTTTCCCTTCACAACAGCTACTGTTAAAGACGGAGCGAAAAAACAAAACCCCGCTCCCAATGCGGAAAAAAAGAATGGATTTTTAATCTGAAAAAGAAGACACTGTAAGCAGAACACAAAGGAAAGAGAGATGAGTGTAATAAAAATACCACCGGTATTGTAGTGGGCCACTGCAGATGGAAAATAATGGCTTTGCACTTCTGAGGTTTCACTAAATGCCACAGCCTCGCTTTTTTCTGAGAGGATCCTCTCTCTGGTCCTGTGGAAAAGCCAGGCCAGAGCCTGGGCTGGCAGTCGGTGCAAATTTCCTAATAGTTTTTGTCTTTACTCATGCTATGTAGTCTCTTACTTCACTGGGAGCACGTGGAGAACAAGGGAGCGAGCATGTATTTGCTAGCATGAGTCAGCATCAGCATTTTCTGGTTTAAAATGGAGGCTGAAGATGATACCCAAGTGACTTAGGAGTTAGTCTTTCCTGGAGTAGAAACATTTTTAACTCATGTAGCTTTTCCTCAAAATGGGGAAATGGTTTTCAGGTCTTACCTCTGCACATCACAGGCTCTGTTACCCAGGACCTTTGGGTAAAGAAAGGCTGGGAAATGGAGCACTGCTACCAGCACGCCTTGTTCAGCCCCAGCCTCTTCCAGAGATGTCCGGGGGGGAAGGGTGTGAAGGTTGTCAAAGTGAGCTTAAGAGTGGAAAACCTGTTGTGGGCTGCAGGCATCCCACAGTCTGTAAGCTCATCAGCCTGCTGTACGTTAGAAAATTGAATTTTTATAGCGTAGTACATTAAAGGGAAATGCAGAAATTTAAAAGACAGACACATCGCGTAAAAGCTGCATTCGTTAGCCAGTCATCTGCATTTACACATTTCTTACAACTAGAAATAGTCCCTTTTGCTCCCAAGAAAGTATGGGGGGGAGAGTGGCGAAGTCATCCACCATCTGTGAAGAAAAAGCTCGATATTATTCATGCATCAGTACTGGTACTCTCAGAAATCCACTGCTTATTAAATACTGGCCGGCTGGCCATTGCAGAAATAAAGGCTGTGGAGAGATGCAGAGGTCTGTCTCTCCAAAAAATTAAAACTCTTGTAAGAAACGATTTTCATATCCAGTCTGAGACTGGATATAGAAATTGAAAAGGTAGCACTCCAGAAGCACAAGCGGGAGCAGGAGAAGGCTCTGGGGACAGAGCCTGACAACAGGGATCCTGTGCAAACGCAACGGAAGGGCTGTAATCTTTGTGGCTGGCTGCAAGAACATCTAAGATCCAGGGTGCTTTGATGTGTGTCCTATGCTTGTTCTCTTGAGATTTGTCAAGACAGCAGAGAATAAAAAGCTAATTTTCTTCCTCAGTTCATGTTGGGCTTGATTACTTAAAAAAAAAAAAAAAAAGAAAGAAAAAAAAGGATCTGAATAGATGGCTAGCATACAGACAGACAGAATGGGTCTCTCAGGAATATTGAGGTTTAATTAGTATCGGAAAAAAAAATTATTAGGTCTGTTAAGGGAATGGACATGCTGTCCTTGGGGGGGTTCATCTTTTGAATGCCAGCTGGTGTGGAAGGTGGAAAGTGGGTGTTTCTAGAATAGATACCCACAGAGGGAGCACTTACCTGCGTGGGTGCCAGGAAACCTAAAATCCATTTTTTTTTCTCCTCCTATGTTTTTTAATGCATTTAACGTAACAGATCCTTGATCAGTCTTTGACATGGACTTCCAAGCACAATGGCAATCCAGATAAATAATTACTTACGTTATTGTTATGCTTGTTTGATCTTTTAAATCCTACAGTGATTTGAGCTTAGGCTCTGATGTTGCTCCTCTCTGAGCTATACAGAGGCAATTACAGGCTCTACTGGGGACTCCAAGAGGATTTCTTGAGAGTTTTGTTTTGATTGTTAGGGTCAGTTTTCACCGACATCTACACTTAGCTTTTGTTGGATAGCATTCATTGCTGCTTCTGGGTTTTGGAAGTGGCTTTTCTTAAAAAGAAGGGCATCCAATTCATTTTACAAGGTAGAAAAAACTTGCAAGACTATTCTTTATTTGAGCAGGCCTGGAGTAATGTCTCATTTCTAGGGAAAGTGGAACCTGGAAATGTTACTTTTGGAGAGGCTGGAATTGCTTTGGTTTCCAAAGATGTTGGCTCTCCTTTCTCTTTAATGTTATGGCTTGTTTCTGCACCAGCCTGAGGCCAGTTAACCCGCTCTGAGGGCTTGCAAGCTTTGGCCAAGGTCAGAAAAAAAAGGTTTTCCCCTTTCTCGGTGCATAGTGATGTGCACGGATGTCTCCTGGCTGCTAAGGCAGCTCGTGCAGTTTCACACACTACCAGCTCGCATCACATTCACGTAACTGGAAACCAGTAAGATGGGAACTGGAAGTGCCAGCTCAGATCAGCTGAAGTGCAGGAGAGTTTGTGTTATTCCCGGTGTGCTATTAAAAGGCAGCATCTCTGGGTGCTTGTGCGTGTCAGTGCTGCCATTTCTGTACAGTGCCCCTCGTGCTGGGAGCCTGCCCCTGCATAAGCAGTGAGAGCCCAGGCTGACGGGTGAGCCTGGCACTGTGCCCAGCATCTCACCAGCCCCATGGCTCGGGTGGTAGCCTGGCTGCTGGTGTCAGTCATGGTTCTGGACAGTTTGAGCAAAAAGAGTGCATTCTGAGTGGTGACTGGTGAAGGAAGGTGTGCTGTTTGCTTGGGAGGTTCCAGGAATAGATTCATGCATCACTGAACAACACCTGAGCTGGCTTGACTGGAAACAGTTTTATGTGTCCTGAGGCTGGCAGCGTGACCTAACCTCTGTCCTTCCACCCGTTAGAAAGCAAGTGCATGCGAGAGAAGTCCTTAAAAGACATAGGCATTGCCCTGTGTGAAACAGCAGTTAGCTACTAATGTGACTAATGGCTCTTTATCACTCCTTCTGCCTTCCCCCCCCTCCTCCATTTTGTTGGAGCAAATAGAAAGGTTTGAATGTTTCCGAGTACAAGCAGTGATTCTTGTCTGGCGTGCATTATTCTGACTGGTGGGAACTTGTTTGCCATGGCAAGCTTCTCTGGTGCATCCCTTTCTCCCCTAGAAGCAGCTGTAGACAGCTGCTGTTCATGATGTGCTGACTGTGCCGAACAGACGTGCCACGACACGGTGACAAAAAGGCTCCCGGTCTATTAAGTCCTCCCTCATACCTTTAGTAATGCCGATAAAATGCTGACCTGTTTTTACCCCAGTGGCTGCTGTTGCTAAGCACTGAGAATATGACCTGTCTCCTGTAATAATCTGCATTGCACAGCTTGGATGATCTTCCAGATGAATGTTTAACTGCATCTCTCAAGGAGGCTGCTCTTCCCCATAGTCCTCACAGTTCTGATCACGTAGTTTGTAGCAGCACCTTGTTTTTTGATAAACTCTTAATTAACCTTTGGTATCTGGGGGCGGTTTTGTTGGAGAGCATCACAGAAATTGATTTGTAATGATCGGTGTGATGCGCTTAGAAAATAGTTGTTAAGACCAAGGAAGGTTGTGAGCTAGTAACTTGCCATTGCAAAGCAGAATGCCGTGTGTTTGACACTTGGGAGAAAATGAAGAGCATGTAACTAGTGGTTCTGTCCTTGGAGGAGAGAGCTTGCTATGTGAATGTACTAGTAAAGTAGCCTCGTAGCTTGTACTGGTACGAAGAAGGAAGCAGACTTCATAACCACCTACCATTTTGCTTTCATTACGCCTAAGATTGCTTTATCCTGCACATGAAGGTGACTTCAGATGGGCTTGAAGAGAATCCCCAGCTTGCAGCTGCTGCATTGATAGGAGAAAAGTCTGTAGCAAATCTAGAAAATTGGGGGGGTGGGGTGTGGAAATTGAGCATTAAGTATCTGACCTTTGTGCCAGGGTGGTTTTGTATTTCTCTCAGCAGATACTGCCTTTAATTTTTCTCTAAATTGTTGCACTCTTTTAGAACTTTAAAGGATCATAAAGTACTTAAAGTTGTAGTGATACAAGCCTGTGATGAAATGATACTGAGGGGGAAAATAAAAAGACAATTCCTGTTATACCAGTGGAGACGAGGGCACAATAATTGTGTTGACTGCCCAAGATGACAGGGAAATCCATGGCACAATTAAATTCTAAGATTATATGATTTGTGCCTCTTGAAAGCCAAGCCAGTTCATTACACTTGCTCCAAGGCAGGATCAGCATTAGAAACCATGCTTGGTGGATATTTGCATAACTCTCTGTTAAAAGCCTCCGGGGTTGGGAATTACTTTCAGTGATTCTTTCATGACCTAACCGTCGTTTCTGCCATCCTTACATTCAAGCTGAAGTCATCATAAAGCCAATTTGCACAGTTATCTTTAAAGCAAAATCTGAAAAAAAAAAACCCAAAAGGAAAATGCAGTTTAGATATTGGGACTGTATGTACTGAACGTGGGCAGATGTTGGGAATAGAATGTGCCATAGAAATGAGGAGAAAATAAAGCAAATATTAGATTTTTAAATGCCTCAATTTGTAGCACCATGTTTTCTCACTTGACTAATCCGGCCTTTCAATGTTGAGTATTTTTGATTTATTTTTTTTAACTCTATCACGTGAGATCTCCTAGTACCACACAGATCTGTTCAGCTTGGATATTAAAGGTGGTGTGGCACTTTTGGAAAGAGCAGAGTGGTTTCCATGGAGTCCTGTTCTGAGCCTCACCATGTTTGTCTTCCACACTGGGTACCAGATGTGTCCCTGGCTACTAGCCGTGCACGTTAGACAATGCTGCATAGCTCACTTTTATACATGAAATCAAATCTTGTGCTGCCTAGTCGGGTGGACAGCGTGTTTACACCAGAGGAAGTTCATATAAGCAAGGAGGGTGGGATTTGACCCGGATTTGATAGGGCAGTTTGGCATCCTTTTGTGCCTAATTAAATGTGTGCACACTACGTTGCCATACTAGTAACTTCTTTGCAGAGGGAATCACTGTGCTGCAATTTCTAATGGTACTTTTTCTGTTTCTTGTAGTCTGATACAAATGCAAGTTACCTCAGAGCTGCTCGAGCTGGCAACTTGGAAAAGGCTCTCGACTACTTAAAAAATGGAGTGGACATCAACATTTCAAATCAGGTTGAAGACTATTTTGATCAAATTTGCTGGATAAATACCTTTTTGCACTATTTCTTGAATGTCTCTTTATATTTGCCCTTCATATCAATGACTCCTTACGTGGGCTTTTTTGAGCCATGTTTACCTATTTCATTCAATTAAAACTTTTTTTAACCCCTTACCATGACATCATGTCACTTCCACTTGCAGAATGTTGTGCTATTTAACAGTATCTTTCATTCCATTTGTATTCCATCAGATCATGGGACTGCACACAGAACTTGAGACTCCAGAACTAGTACATCCTGACTTAATTCATACTCCTTATATATACTCTAGTTATTGTAAAGTTTACATAAGAGTAGTTTTGGAAGCAGTCCTCTCACTGGGATGGAATAATTTGTCTCCTGATATGTTTACTACACTGGAAAACCTTTGCCAACCTTTCTCATTGGTTTTCTCCCCCCCCCTCCCTTTTTTTTTTTTTAATTTTTTTTAATGATTTTTATTTTAATTAATCAGAATGGGTTGAACGCTCTCCATCTCGCTTCCAAAGAAGGGCATGTAGAAGTTGTCTCTGAACTGATACAGCGAGGTGCCAGTGTGGATGCAGCGACAAAGGTCAGTCAAGTCCTATCTAATTGTTCTCTTGGTCACAGTGATGGGAACAAAGTGTTGGCCAACTGATTACCGACATTACTGCAGCAGGAATTGCTTATTTTCCACGGGTGGAGTGGTCTCACTAGTTATTTAATGAAAGCTTTTTAGATTGTAGTAAATATCACAGGTTACGAGGGATGAGATTGACTGAGCAAATTGTAGATGATATTACTGTCTTGGTTTCCATCCATGTCTTCCAGACATTTACCGAATACTTCTAAATGGTGTTGTTTTGCAAGAAATACTATATTTTAAAGTGGAATATGTTCTTAATAGTGTTGTCATGTATTCAAGCTCAGGTTTAGTCCTCTTTTCAAATATCGCTGTCTCTCATTTCAGAAAGGAAACACAGCATTGCACATAGCATCCCTCGCGGGGCAAGCAGAAGTAGTCAAAGTGTTGGTTACAAATCGGGCCAACGTCAATGCACAGTCTCAGGTAATGTTTCTCCATTTGGTAATATCAAAAAACTCTGCTGACATTGAAGTTGTTCTCCCTTTATAAGCTATAATTTTAGGCAGTATATTGGGTAGATCTCGTTGTGTTAAAGTTGGCTTTTCAAAATAAGATTTGATAGAGTCAGTAAGATGAAAGTAAGCCTGCTAACTGAGAAAAAAAACAGCATTCTTTTTTTGGCCATTCCACATACATAAGTAACTAGTAACAGGCTCAAGGACATAGCTTAAACACACAGCTGCCATTTTATTACTGAAGCGGGTATTTTACTGAGTGCAGTGCTGAGTTCATTCCTGTAACTCAACATACAATTAATACTTTGAATGCTTCCAGCTCTCCCCCTTCTGCTCTACCCCTTGCCACGTGATCCACGTATGATCCATGATTCGGAGGCATCACGGAGATATCAAGTCCTGCCCTCCCCCTTAAGCGTGACAGTGTGGTGAAATCCCAGGTTGTGTTCAGGGCTTTTCCCATGTAGGATGTCAACCATCAATTGGGATTAACTCTGCGTTGCCCACCTCATCAACAGAGGAAAAATAGAAATAACATCTCTGCTTAAATTGGCCAGAAGCCACACAGACGCACCCCCTTGGAGATGAAGAAGGTGGAGGCACATCCAGGGGTGTGTGCTGGATATGGGAAGTGGTTGTGCAATAGACAGCAGAGCAAAGAATGTACCCTTTGGCCTTACATCTGCCCTCCAGTGTCTTACGAGCTGCTAATTGTTACAGAGTCAGAAGTGATAGTGAGAGAACAGGAGAGTGGGAAAGAACTTGTTCAAATGAAAGGGATCCTGTTTCACATAATTCAGTGTTTCCGGCTTAATTGAGCTCATCCCCTTTCCTTGTACGAGGAGGTACCTCAAGCACATGCGGAGCTTTTAGGTTTATTCAAATCCTTTGAATTAATTTTTAGGTCAGTTACAGAAAATATGAAGTAAGAGAAAACAATGCTGGCGTTAAAGAGGAAAGCAGTAAAATGAAACAGATAAAAACTCTGTTTCAAGACGTGCATATACCTTAAACTGTTGAAAGCTAGATGGTTGTGCCGTAGGAGGTGTCCCTGCATGCCTGCCCCATTCCTGTTCTCCCCACTCAGGGGCTGCCTGGCAGGCAGTGTCACAGAAGGGATCAGAGTAAGAGATGGTCTTGTCATCTGGCCCAGTATTGCCTTTCTTCTGTATTATAAAGATGTGGACGTGCTGGAAAAATGTTTGTTAAAAACAAAACCTAAAAAATGTACATTTTAAAGAAACATGGCGCTTTTTTATTGATCTCTCAAATGATATGAACAAAATGTTTAATGGAATCTACTTCAAGAATATTTAGTTATTTGTGATCTGTATTTCATGTTTCCTTCACCTGGAAATAAAGAAAATAGGCAGCTTGGCTCCGCTTTCTCTTTTATACTAGTTAGATACAGCAATGTTTGGTTCCAAGCATATTACAGTTTTAATTTAAAGACAACAACAACAACAAAAAGTAGTTTTAAATAAAATCTTCCATGACTGTTAAGAAATAAAACAAACCAGAAATATTTCCAGTGGTTTTCCTGTTAAAGAAATTAACACAGCTTTGAAAGAATCTTTTCTGCTTGCGTTTGAGAACTTGTATATTCAACCCTGAAACTAAAAATAATCTGAGATTGTAAACATCTTACATAACTGCATTGTCCAGGCACCCTAAGGTTTGCCACGTTACCCTTATTTTGATAACATACTAGAATTAGAGATTTTTTTTTTTTTCCTTTTCCCTCATTATGGATGCCTTTGACATCTTTGCTTGGGAGGCATTTATTTGGCCACTCTGCACCAATATCTGTCAGTGAGGTACTCCACTTGGGATTAGCCTTTTGGGGAGGTCCCTGGAGCCTCCTGTTACCAAACTGTCTCTGGACTAGCTTTGTCTGTGGTACTGAGCGTCACTTGAGCCTTCCCAAAGCTTAGAATAAAGTTCTACTGAGTTGGGCATACCCACAGGGAAACTACCCAAAGACTTTTTTTTTTAATTTTTATTTTTGGTTTTCTTTTTGATGCTGACCCTGTCTGAGTTTGGCTTTGTCTCCTCTTCCCTTGAGGTAACAAGCTCTACCCTGCTGATAGCATCAGTGTCGGTGATGTAAGGCCTTCTTTAAACAAATCTTCCTGTCCTTAAAAAAGACACCAACCACCTCTTCTAAAGGCTATTTATTACTATTAAAAAAGACACCAACCAACTCTTCTTATTACTATTGAAGACAAAATGCTTTCCTTAGGCTTGTGGCACTCTGGCCATTTCAGCCCCTTTTTAAAGAGCAAAACATGGGGGGGAAATATATTGAAAACCCTACAGTAATTTATCGTAGGAGAAAAGGTTCTTCTCTGCCTCCAAATGCTAACAACACTTGGTTCTGAGAATTTTTGCCTATTAATTATTTCCTGAAACTAATAATTAGGACATGTTTCCTGCTTCCTTTCTAAATGTGAATGTTTGAAAGTAAAAAAATTAATCTTTGTTTCCAGCTGAGTTAGTAAATAGATCTTGAGTATGCCATGAAATAGTAGGGAAAAATGCCAGACTCTGCTGTTCGTTGTAATTGTAACCCGTAATGTGACATATTAGGTACCTTAGCAAATGCTTTCTGATTTCATTCGTTTTCATAAAGCAGAATTGTGACTGTATGGTAACTAATAAACCATTAGGCCTTCTTTCTGGAGAATGCATTAACACGTTGCTAACTTGGGTTTTGGGCTCCAGTAGGACTTCTGCATCTGTTTGACACTTGTAGTGCTGCTTTTCTGAACAGAGATCAAATTAGCAAAATACTGGAACTGCAGCAGACTTTGCAGCCTGTACAGGCCCCGTAAACATGTGGCTTCGGAGCTGTTCGGTGTCTTGTTGATGGCAAAGTTCCTTTTGGTTCAAGCATCTAGTTCACGCCATTTCCTCTCCAACTGTCGTTTCCTCTGACCTCCTACTTGTCTCTGCTGCCAGTGAAGCCTGCACACTCAGTCTTCAGTCACCTGCACTCTCCTGCGTGCTCCGTGTTGGACACGTGCCCTGCAACTCTGCCCCGTTGCTGTGACAGTCAGATGTCTCTCAGCTGTTTTCACTGCAGCTGCTATAACGCAGACAAAATTAATTGCTACAGGTCATAGGTTACGGTTGCCCTTCATTTCTCCAGGACCCAGAATGTTGCTGTTTTTTCTTTGATGCAAATATACGGCCAAACTCTCCTCAGCTCCACTCTATCTGGCTCCATTTGTTTCCTGCAAAATCTAGGTCAGTGTCCTTTGTAACTCTTCTAGCTGAGTTGCTGGGCTGCTCCCCTTGAGCCTTCTACCCTGACAAAATGTTTGCCCTGTCCACGTTGCAGATGTGCGAGTCCTGATATTCTCAGCCAAACCCTGTCGTATGGAAGCACTTCCTGCTCTTTTGTGTTACCTAAGCCACATGAAATCTCTCTTTTACCTGTTATTTTTAACTAGCCTTTCCCTCTTATTTTTTACTTCCTTTTGTCATGTCCTCCCCACGCTATAGCCATCACCAGAATATGTGTGTGGCAGAACAAGAGGTCTGGGGGGATCTTAGGAGTGAGCAGTTGATGAGGTAAGCTGGTGTCCCCATTGCATCTGACTGACTCTTGTGTAGTTTACTTAAAAGTTTGAGCTTCACAGAAATCCCAGTGACAAAAGACCTGGAAGAAAGACGGGGCCTAACAGAACCTACTGAAACCTAAGTGACCTCCTGGCCAAAACGGTTAATGGCATCATCACCCATGCTGGTGCCTTAAGGAAAGGGATCCGGCAAAATCTAGCAGGGGTTTGTCTGACAGAGTAATGCTGGAGTATCAAGGGTGAAAAACAGTATTACGATCGATCAAGGGAGAAAGGGATTGTGTTTCTTATTGCTGATACTGCTTTGGTTGCTTCAGCAGTACCAAGCTGCTCAGTCAAGAGTATATGGACATTTTCTGTTGTTACTATGAAATGGATTTACCACTAGTTCACAGCTCTGTTGGACTGAGGGACACGCAGTGTTCTGTGAAAGCCAAGCAATTTCAGGTACAAATCAGCAACTTGTATAAACTCCTCCAGAGGTGCCTTGGTCCCGGGACAGGTCTCACGACTTCAGTTCATTTTGCTGGTTTGGTTTTGTGAGTGATGTCAAAGCTGTGAATTTCAGAAATGCTTAGAACAATAGGGAAAAATATATTGCCTTGATGTTAGTCACCAGTAAGTTAATTCCCATAAGGCTGACCTGTATACAGTGAGGGCAAGGACAAAAACATTGATTGCAAGAGGAAAGCACTTGCCAGAGAATGGGTTAAGATCTACAGTCTCTAATATTTGTATTGCATTGATTGAAGTCACTCAAGCGTGATTTGAGAAATGCTCGAATGTGGTCAGAAACACTGATAAACCTCTGTCTCAATCTAATGAGAACCAGCGATCATCAGATCTGGTGCCTGAAACAGGAGGCAGCTCAGTGACCACAGGCAGGCTAAGCTCAGGAGGCAGGTCTTTGAGGAGATAAAAGGCATTAAGTACGTGGCACGAGTGAAAAAGAAGTCAAAATGGATGGAAAGAAGAGAAAAAAAACTGAAAACTTTCTGAAGAGCCATTGCTCTTGCTTTCGCTATGCACTTGTATTTGCCTGTCCTATTTTGCATTTCTATTGCTGTGGCTGCAGTTATCAGGAATTGTAACAGATCTCTGCCACGTGATCTGTCCGGATTGGTTTTTAGTTTGACTTCACACCGAATATAAAAGGAAGTATTCTCATTTAGCTGCTGGAATTCTCAGCATCACAGAATTTCTGAGGCTGGAATAGACCTCCAAGATCATCAAGTCCAGCCTATGACCCAACACCATGACATCAGCTAGACTGTGTGCGGTCAGCTGAAAGATTCCACCGTGTCCTTTTAAATAATATTACCCTTCTATCTTCACTTAAATCAAGGCAGATGACGCCGTTTACTGTCATGTGAGAACAGTTTCTTTGTTTTCATCTTAACCTCCCCGAATTTGGCAGTTCTGCAGTACGCGTTAAATGTTTCTGGAGTATTTACACTCTTGGTTTCTTATTTCAGAATGGTTTCACTCCACTGTATATGGCAGCCCAAGAAAACCACCTGGAGGTTGTTAAGTTTCTTCTTGACAATGGTGCCAGTCAAAGCCTTGCCACAGAGGTAAAAGTTTGAATTTCACACTTTACAAACAAAATACAATGTGCTTCAGCCATGATTCTTGCCAGCTTATATTAAATTAGTTTTTTTTAAATACAAGATTAAAGACCAATAAAAAGTTTGCTCTGTGAAATGTGCTAATGAATCTTGAGTTCTTGGCTTTTCAGCAATTTAAACCAGCTCTTGCCTTTTCTAAAATGGCTTTAACTAGAAATGGTTCTAAAAATAGCTGTTCTTAGTCATAACTGCTAGTCTCTCAGGTTAAGTGCTCAAAAAGGGAAGCTGCGTGCAGAATAAAAAAGTTCTCTGTGCTTTCATTAAAAATAGTGAGTAATAAGGAGGGCAACCATAAAGTAAGAACAACTGTTTACCTACATTTTGGAGCCAGCTCTGGGATATCAGGGAAAACTCGGGATTGATTACTTAGTGCTTGGAGCGTTTTTCTGACCTGCATTTATTGCTATGTTGATACCCTCTCTGTAACACCAAGTTACCTCATCTGGTCCTGCAGTGATAATTTCAAGCTGACAGAATGGTCTGTCCTTGGAGGTGTTCTGTGATCTTTTTAAAATAAGAGGTTTTATTTCCTTCTTGAAAAAGTAATTCTGAATCAAATAAGTCAACATGGAAGGAAATAAAAAATAAAATTATATATATTATATATTATAATATAGGAGATATCTTAGTAGTCATAAATGGTCTGCACTGAGATCTGATGAAGTTTCAGTTGTCTTAATTCCAAGATTTTGCTACCAAAAAAAAAAAGGTATTTCAGTGTGTGCTTTCTGTAATATTTATTAAACGATGAAAGTTCTATCTGAACCGATTCGATGGAGAAAATAATGCTGATTTTATAAAGTGCCACTTTTTGCAAAATACGAAATGCAAAATTAGTTTATTGCATCACTGTACCTCATATTATCACTGTGTAATGATATATAGAGAATCTTTTTATTCTCTTCTGAACTCAGCACCGTAAAAATGAATCACTAATCGATCAAAAGGATGCTTTCAAAATCATAAAATTACTTGCAATTAGAAGTGTGCATCAGAAACTACTTTCTGCAAATGCTCAAAGATATTAAGGCCAAGAAGTACCAAAATTAAATATATTGCATCTGGAAAATTAATTGAAAAGTGTAGTTTTCAGAACACTGATTTCTATTTCTTTGTAAAAACTTGGAAACAAAGAAGTCACGGGGCCCCTGGAGATGTACAATAGTTTCAGTCTTTTGAAAATATTTTTGCCACTGTATAATTTTCTGAAAATATAAAATTTTTTTTTAATTGTGCATGGGTACTTGATTCTTTTCCTTTGGTATTGATTTTCCCTTGAGCATTGTATGTCAGTTTAAGGTTGAACTTTTCTCCAGCTCAGCTTGATTAGGTGCAATCTTAATTTTATCCATGGAGAATTCCTTTGAAGATACCAGCCTACAAAACAATGTTGCCTTTTTTGCCTTAATTGTTTGTGATAGTTGTTTATGGGACTTTTTGGGTTTCTCCTGTTCCAAGTTTTCATAGAAATCTTTATCTTTATAAATGCAAAAGCCTTTGTTATTATATGATTACCACTTAACTAAATAGTCATTAAAAATAAAACTCTTTAACAAAGATCTTTTTATCTACATAAAAAATTAGAACCATCTATTTTCTTACTTTTTTTTTTTTTTAGTTTCTGGGGTTGAGTGGGTTTTTTTTGTTTGTGTTTTTTTGGTTTGTTTGGTTGGTTTTGTTTGTTTGGGGTTTTTTTTTTTTTGGTGGGGGGTTTGGTGTTGTGTTCTTTTTGTGGTTTTTGTTTGTTGTTATGTTTTGGTGTGGTTTTGTTTTGTTTTGGGATTTTTCTGGGTTTTTTTACTATTATTTTTGGAGTGAGCTTTGCCTTATGTTTTAAAGTACAGTTGCTAATTATAGTATATCTACTGACATCACAGTACTTGCAATTGCTTTTTGTGAGTTGGCATCTTCAGAAAGCACGTGGTGGCGATGCCTTCTTGTCGGTGCCAATATTCTTGGTCGCAGTTTGCTTGTCCTTGTGATCTCTGCGTGCACTGAATGATGGTCAGTTTTCATCAGACTTAGGAAACTGGGGGTATAGGTGATGGCAGCTGTTCTGGGATTGAAAGGAAGTGCTCCCTCCCATTTTCTTGAAGGAAAGAAGCAAATATGTTCTAGGATTTTTTGGTTTTTAAGTATTACCAGCAGAAGAGACAAGCCCACTGAGAAAAGACATTGTAAATAGCGCAACCACTTCTCTTAGTGAAGCAGCTGACTGCCACTGCTGCTGGCAGTATGAACAGACCACAGAGCCAATGCCTCCGGGTCGCTATGAGTCCGTGAGCTGTTGCACATGGGGTTTCTCCACGCAAGAGCTTCCATTTCTTCAGGTACAGCGTAGCTATATTTCCAGAGCCCTCTTGTGGGGATGCTTAGGGAGGTTTTTTGGCTTTCGGAGCTATGCAGCATTCTTCTGCCCTGTGCTGTGCTCTGCTTTTGGAGGATGGTGAGCCAGAGAGGAAGGCTGTGCTTAAATGAGATTAAAAAATGTCATGAAAGAGAAAAGTTTGTAGGACCCAAGGAATTGTAGTGATTCCCACTCCAAAATTTTGAAAAAACCACTCTTTTTAAGAACCTTTCCCATTTCTCCTCCTAAATTTGTTTGGTCAACCAGAGAGAAATTTCACATTGAAAACATTACTTTTAATTCCAAAAGTGAAAAAGTTAACGCTCAAACTCTTCACTTTAGCCGTAGCGTGAAGCACCCGCACTCTTCTGTGTCATTGCTGCGCTTTTCTTTCGCAGCTATGCGGTTTCACCATGACAGAAGTAGCTGAAAAGTGAAAGAAGGTGTTTGCCCGCTAAACCCTAATGAAGTTTTGTAAGATAAGCTTTGGATATATTGCTCAAGAATCGAATGTAATAAAACAAATATCTCAAGTAGAGTAATTTGTATTGATTTGAGTGATTTCTGGGTGTTATCTTGGGCAAAGCTGAATGTGTTCCTGGATTGGGATGCCACTTAAATGTTTGGGAAGGAGCAGAATCCAAATGACAACTCTTTTATTCTTTAGTTTTCTAAGAATTGGTAAAAAAAAAAATTATATAAGCATCTTAAACAGTAGTTTTCATGTTTAAGGAATCCACTCTAAAATCTGTTAAACAAAAATCTTCTGTCTAACATTTTCTTCTTTCCAGGTTTCTTACTCTGCACTACTTTTACTAGTCTTTTACTACTACTTTTTTGCTAGTCTGAAAGGAACAAATTTCTGTTTGTCAGACAATTGTCCATCACATCTATATAAACTTTCATAAACAGAAATTGTAGTAAAATAATTGCTATATTCAGGGACTGGGATATTCATATCCAAATATTATTACATTTTAGTTCCCCATATGAAATAAACCAGAAGATAGAGCTGAAGTGTTGGTTTGGTTTTGTTGGTTTTGTATGGTTTTTTTCTTAAAAAAAAAAGTAGATTATAAACTTGTAGCTCTGTGAGGAGTGGGCCATAATTTGCTATGGAGACATTAACAATTGTAATATTTCAGCTTTTCGTACATTTTTAGATAATTATACACATATTTACATATGTTAATTCATTACTAATGTCACTTTTTTTTTTCTCAAGTGTCAGTCGTTTTTGTTGGCTTGTGTCTTATAAGTTTATGCTTAAGTCTGGAGTGCCTGAAAGGTGTTTTGAGCATTTGAGACCTAGTTCACCAACACTTTACTCCCATTTCTGCCTCATTGCAGGGTGCTTTTAATTTAAACCATGTTACACTTCATGTTTGAATTTCAGCCTGTACTGTTACTAATGCTGGGATCTCTTCCCTTCCCCTTTCTGCTCCCTGGAAAGCTTGGAGCATGTGTTGAGAGTCCCCATTGTATGTTGCAGGACGGTTTCACGCCTTTGGCAGTAGCTTTGCAGCAAGGTCATGACCAGGTGGTTTCACTGCTCCTTGAAAATGATACAAAGGGAAAAGTCCGCCTTCCTGCCCTTCACATCGCTGCTCGCAAGGATGATACGAAGGCAGCGGCTCTGCTCTTGCAGAACGACCACAATGCTGATGTGGAGTCAAAGGTCAGTTGTAAAAAAGAAAAAAAGATGATTCTGTTAAGTGTTGACCTCACATAGTACATTCAGTGAAGAACTCCCTTAGCGTGAAGTATTTTGCTGCAGAGCTGCACATAACTTTCTCCTGTAGTGTGTGATCAAGAATCATTTGCTTCCTTTTGCCTGTCTCTCCCCTATTACCTTCTTGTTTAAATCACATTTGATTTCTACTGTAGAAACTTTGCAAATGGAAAATAATAAGAAAAATATTACTAGAATGATGCTCTTGGGAATGAAAGCCACTCCCGCAGCGGTGTGCTATAGATACTGTACAATTAAGTCATTTGATTAGTTGTTTGTACAATTGCTACTTTAAGAGCTTTCGTAAACATGTAACAATTAACATTCAAAACACTCGATCATTCAGCTTCCATTCAGTAGAGCTTCCTTTGTGTGCTGATTGTGCTGTCATCTGAGCTGCCATGCCACATAGCAATCATGAAGCTTTGTGCATCCATACCACCGGTGGTGAACTAACCGTTCATTTTTTCCCCCTTTGCTTCCAAATGTGTTAACCTAGATGATGGTGAATAGAACAACAGAGGTATATATAAATATATATATGCATCATCACTCCTCCATGACTTAGTGCTGCTGCATCATTTCTTCCTCCTCCTTTTTGCATTGCCTTTTCTAGGATAGATACCTGCTTTAGATGAAACGAAGTAGCATGTGCTAGAGAAGACTGTAGTTTAGATACCAGGGCTTTCTGCAGCTGAAACTAGGGTTTAAAAGTAAGACTGAGCATTCTTGGGAACTAAATGCCATCGGTAAAAGAGCCATATTATGTAAGATGGAGTTTGTAGGAATTCTCACGGAGCATACGTTTATCAGATGTGTTAAGAGCTGCAGACAACCCTGTCACGTTGTGCATCCAGGTCTGATTTGAGGCTTCTGCATGACACTTACCTCAATGGTGTCAGCAAATAGAATGAAGAGAGTGATTTTATATCTGCAGAACTCCCAAAGCAAGGCAGTGGCAGCTAGCATGGCTTGCTAACAATTTAGAAATGCATCTAGTTCCCATAAGGTTTCATACTTCGCAGGACTGGTGGAATTGCTGCATGTTTTAGCATTATTTTAAAAAGAAGCAAAACTACTTAAATATGAAAATAAGTTGCTGAAGTAGTTTTATCAGTAAAGCATCTTCTAATTAAGGTGGTAACTCATGGTGTCTGAACATAACCCAGTGTGATTGCCCACAGTGGGAGACTGATCTTTATGGTACTAACCCTTGGAAAAAAAAAAATCATCATATTAATAATTTAAAATCTTCTTTGATGTTGTTTTCATTTGCATCTATTTTGAATTCATAAAAAAAAACAGTTAGCAAGTATCATCAAATGACTCGTATCTGAACTTCTGCAAAGAATCTCGAAGAGATTTAACTTGCGCAACTGACACAATGCTGACAACAACTACATGTTTCGTGTTAGGAATGAATTTAATATACAAGACAGATCATTGCTTTAATACTCAAATGTTTTGCTGTTGTTTTTCTGGAATAACAAAGTTTTATCCTACTTCTGGTCTTCTAGAATAAACATGTTAATTTTTTTTCCCCACCTGCATAGCAATATGATTTTATTTAGACTCTGGGAGTCTATAAATAAATGTCAGTGAGTGAAAACTAGTAGTACAGAATTGGAATGGTGACTTGCAGCAGACTTATATTACTAGCTTTTGTCGGTGATGCAATACAAGGTTTGGAGTACCAACGAGAAATAAAAAAAAATAACTATCGATGTGGTTTGTTTTGCTTTGCTTTTTTCCAGAGTGGGTTCACTCCCCTCCACATAGCTGCTCACTATGGAAATATCAATGTAGCTACATTGCTGTTAAATCGGGGTGCTGCTGTGGACTTCACTGCAAGGGTGAGTGTGAAATCTTAGTTAAGCTTAGTTTATTTAATCACCACTTTGAAACACTTTTTCCACACATTGCTGAGGGGCCTGACCTCACTGCTCTTGATCTGGTACCATATGGTGGAAAGGGGATTTCCCTGGGCTGCTGTACTGAACCTGAGCTCTAGTCCTCAACATTGAAAACTTCTGTTTTCATCAAAAAGAGCTGCTATTTTCACAGTTCCAGTGCTGCAAAAGGTAGGCTGGGATTCTGTGAGGTGAATGCTTCCTTCCACCCGTAGTTTTAACGTACAGCAGGCGTCCTGTCCCCATTGAATTGTCCTCAAAATGCAGTTGTTTCCAGTCAACACGAAGTACCAGCGAATAAAGCAGCTCTGCCTTCACTGCCTATGTAAGAGTCCGGTGATACGTAAAAGAGGTCTGAGAAACTGCACCTTCTTGTTTGGGGAGTGGGTCCATCTTCCCACAGGTAGCTGCACTGCCTGGCAAGCCTGGTGCTAGCAGAACCTCATCTCGTAGCCTGGGCCAAATCTGGACCATATCGACTGTCAAGGGTTGAGTCTGTTGAAAGACCAAAGAGTGAAGAGTTATTAGAGTGAAGGACTGTGGTCAGGGTAAAGAGGATGTGGGAACAACAAAATGTAAGCAGAACAAGTGTAAAGGACAGAAAATGACAGGGGGAAGTTATATATAGATGGAAGAGCAGGAAAATAACGAAGTATATAATGATAGAGCAATATGAAGGGCAAGACGTGAGAGCAGAGACAAAAGAAAGGCAAATGCAGAGGTAACACAAAATTTAATGAGCAGGATGGAGGGCTAGGGAATGGTAGGGTACACATGGGTGGAAAGTTGAGAAGGTGTCATGCAAGTATGCAAGGCTTTAAGAAGGGAAAAGCAGGGAGCGTGATTAGGGACATACAGATGTTTAGTAAAGGGGCTAACATTCAAAATAGGTTAGTGCTGGAAAATGCTGGACCTAAAACTTCCTAAAAATTTTTTTGCTCATTAGCTTCTTTAGTAACGGCTTGGGCTGTTAGAATAGACGATGCCTATGGGATTTCTGCTGACACACAGCCAGGAATAGCTGTCAGTACAGAAAGTGTGCAACAGAACCTGGAAAAGTGTTGGAATTCATAGTGGAAAACAGATCAAAATCTTGGCTAAAGAATGCATGTATTTCTCCAGCTGGTTTCTCCAACAATCTACTTACCAAGAAAGAGGGGGGGACCTGGTTAGGAAGGAAAAAAAAAAAAAAAATCAAATGTGATTTCAGGTTATTCTTCTCACTCGTGCCCTGTGATAGGACAAGGGGGAATGGATGTAAGCTGGGGCACAAGAGTTTCCACCTTAACATGAGGAGGAACTTCTTTACTGTAAGGGTCACAGAGCGCTGGAACGGGCTCCCCAGAGAGCTGTGGAGTCTCCTTCTCTGGAGACTTTCAAACCCCACCTATGCGTTCCTTTGTGACTTGTGCTAGATTATATGATCCTGCTCTGGCAGGGGGTTAGACTCGAAGATCTCCAAGGTCCCTTCCAACCCCTAACACCCTATGATACCTGTGAAACAAAAAAAAAACCCACAAACAAATAAAACCACAACAGAAAAAGCCCACCAAACAAACAAACAACCCCATACCAAACCTAACAGAGGCTGTGCAACGATTCAGCTGACTAAACCTTACCAAAGCAAAGCCAGGAAGGAGATGTGGCAGTGGTCACTGGGACAACAGGGAGAGAAACTCAGCAGAGCAAGAGGCATTCAAACTGAAGGCAAATGTTGATGTAAGAGTAAATAGATAAAAGCTGGCTGTGAATAAATGTTGTCTAGAAATAGATATGTTTAAT
>JAAGNO010007814.1:6776-17956 GCA_033439905.1 Ceryle rudis | reverse complement strand
TGCAGGGGAGGTTGGCCGGGGCTCTGAGCACCCTGCTCTGGTTGCAGATGGCCCTGCTCCCTGCAGGGGGTTGGATGGGATGAGCTTGAAAGGTCCCTTCCCACCCAAACCAGCCTGCGATTCTATGCTTTCTTTGGATAGGTCGGTGAGATGCCAACCTTGGAGAGCAGAGCCCTGAGCCCAGGAGGTGGCCAGCCATGGAGATGGCCACACCTGCCTGCAGCCCCCATGTTCTCCAGGCCCCCACGGGGCAGCCCAACAGCAAAAAAACCCTTCACCACCAGACGGGCTCCCCATAACCTTCGCAGGTCCAATGAGATTTCCATAAATTACTCAGGAAAAGAAAAAGATGGAAAATGTCAGCAATGGCCCCAGGCCCCGGGGGCTGCCTGCCCAGGCCCACCCTCCCCCGGGCACCTTTGTCTTCTCTGGAAAATTTCATTTCAGGCTGATGCTCCCTCCGCTCCCACCCCCTGGTTTAATCCCCTCCTTCCAACAGCAGACAAAGACATAAGTCCCTGCTGAAGAACTTCAGATGTGGTTGGACTTCTCCACAGCAGCAAAGTGGAAATGATGAATTCCCATAACCCCGTCCAGGCCTTTATGCCTTGGACATAGCGGAGGTGGCTGGTTCGAGAGAGACTGGAGAGGGAAGCCCAGGTGGGAGGAGGAATGAGGGGGCGAAGGCTCCCTCGGCCGCTCCTGCTTCGAACGGACGAGGCCTTGAGCCAGGAGAGGTCCGTTTTTGAGAAGGGAGACGTCAGGACATCTGCAGTGCAGCCAAAGCCTCCCAAGACTCCCAGCTCTCGCCATGTCTCTCGTGAAGGGTGACGGAACTCGCAGCACGTCTCCTGCTAAAACAGGGTCACGAATTGCATCGCATTCTGGGCACCTCTCCTGGCTGCTGCTCCCTGGGTCACGGCAACAGACCAGCCAAGCAACTGCTGCTGCCCAAGAAAGGAAGCCGTGCTAAGGAGAAACCCAATGCTCCAGTGAAAATACTGAACATCAAATAATTCTGCCCCTAATATCTGTGGGAAATATTGTGTGTTTGCTGATTTGAGTACATTGGAACTGAGCGTGACCTTCATTTGATTAACAGTATCTTAAAGACAATCAAACCCTTCTCCAGGAAAGAGCAGCTGGCCGGTGTCTGCAGCTACACCCGTTCCACAGGGGCTCCCCAGGCTCCTCGACAGCCATTTCCGAGTCCCCGTTTCCTACGCTGGGCACGGTTCCTGCAGCGAGCCCAGCAGCCTGTCCTGAGAGCTGCACGCACGCCGGCGGAGAGCGGACACCGTGCCCAAGGCTCGGTCCCATCGTCGCGGGATCCCACGGCTGTGCAGACAGCACAGGTCCCCGCGCATACGGGGGGTCCACACCCCAGCCTGGAGGGGACACTGGCTCCTAAATACCTTCCTGCAGCGGGGCAGAGAGTGCTGGAATCAACCAAAGTAACTAAACTACTCGTCGATTCCAAACAGCAGTTTTCAGGTAGGTACTTCTACGTTTTCTGTAATCAAATGCGAGTTGTAAATGACTTTGTAAATGTAAAAAGCGTTTCTCAGTATCAAAGGAAATGTAGCATATTGACATAATTATCCAGAAAGATGACAGATGAATCACTCCAGCATTTTGTGGAAAGTGTATATACAGTTCTGACGCCTGATAGACTGCTACACACTAGACTTAACCTTTCTTTAACATAAACAGAGGAGGAAGCAGCCACAAAGAGCGGCTCTCTTCAAAGTGAAAAAGGTCCTGCCCAGGGACAAGAATATTTTTTTCTCCTTTTCATGTTCTGCGCAGAATTAATTTTCCAGCACCAAGTGCTGCTGCTGCTCAACAGAATAAAACCTCTTTTCTCTGGCAAGCTTACATTTGGAAGGATGAGTCTCCTCACACAAGCTCGAAAAATATGTTAGCTGATATTTTTTAGTAAGATTTTGAGTTAGGTCTGGGACTTCAACGATGAGCAGAAGTCACAACACCCTGAGAGTTCCTGTTCTCGCCAGGAGTGTGTGGGGAGACCTTCCTCTGTTTGCCTTACCTTTACAGGGCTACCCTAGGGCAGGACCCTGTATTTAATCCTTCCCCACCCTCTAATACAACCTCAGAAACGTGACACAGCTCTGCGCCAGCTTTCGCCTCCTCTTGCTCGAGAAACACGGCTGCAAATATGGGTGACTATTTCAAACCACCCTCCCCGTGACTTGCACGCTCCTCAGCATCACGTCTTCATTAGCCGTGGAAGCCCCAGGAGGACTCAGAGCGAAGCCGGCTGGGACTTTGCGGGGGTCGATTGTGCCCCGAGCACCCCAGAGCCGTGCAATCGGTGCCTCAGAGTTTGTCAGGCAACTGAGGCTGCGGTGAAACGGCTTCGTTAGCGAGGAGTGCCAGTGACAGCACTAGGACTGGGAGTGTCCGCTCTCTTGACTCTAGGAAGAGATGGGCTCTACCTCATAGAGGCTGCGGCTGGATTTGTACCTCTGCTGCTTCTCAAGACTGATGCTGCTTAATACATTTTACCTACCTTAAAAGAGATTTTCAGCAGTCAGTAAAACTTTGGACTCTTGAGGCCCAACAGGTCTCAGATATCCCAAGAAATTTCTGTTTTTGCAAAGTTTCCAACCATCCAAAGTTTCAGGCACCAAATGCAGCAGGTCAGGCTCATCCTGTGGCCATCACCCAGTGTGACAAGCAACAGAGCAAAGCACAGTATGGTTTGGCTCCTGGGCCAGATCCTGATTTTCTGACCCTCATGGTATGAGCTCGGGATCAAAGTACGATGGGAGAAACCGGCCAAGACAACCAGACCAGAAAGGAGACTGGGTACAGCGCTCCTCCGACCGCCCCGCTTGGCTCCAGTTCGTTTCAGCGGCGTGGCCCGTCCCCGAGCCAGCCGGCACTACCCCGTGAGGTTGGTGCCCCCCGTTCTGCTCCCCGGCCCCACGCGAGCAGCCGGTCCTGGCAGGAAGCCCCACACCGTGCGAGAAGGGGACAACCACCACACCCAGCAGTTTTGAGGAACCATCGCCGGGGCCACCGCTCCTACGGCTCCTCTCCATCAGGTGCGGATGTCTCGGCTAAACGGAGGGGCGCAGCCACTGGGGGCACAGTAAAACCCGGGTGGCAACACGGCTGTGGAACGGCACCAGGGCAACCGAGCCTCGTGCAGCGCAGATAAACGGTGTAAGATGCCACGACACATGTAGCAAATCATCTACACAGGACTGAGGGAGGGTCAGTGGAAGAGGGAATGGAAAAGGAGTAAAACTAGGAAATCAACCAGTAACTGATTTCCAAAGCTAAGCAGCTTTTTGATCATCACCTCCCACCTTCTCCCACATGCTTGGCAAAAAAACCTTGTTAAAAATAAACAACATGAACTCTTCAGCATAACTCATTTCTGAGTGGGAAAACAGCCCAGGGCTTCAGCGAACCCTCCAGAGCACATCGTGCCAGCTCACTCAGTCACCCAGAACAACCTCCGACGCCTTCCTGACTTACTGTCCCCCCTCACAACCTAGAAACCCCCTCGGGAAACAGAAAACATAATGAAAATTTGGCGTGAAATGTTCACAACAGGGCTGGTTGTTTAAAATACACCTGTTTCACCAAGATGCCAAGAGTTAAAGCAATGACAAGTGGCAGCAAGGTGTTTTCCTGAACACATTTTTCCCGTGTTTACTTAGGAGCCATCATCCGACTACAACAACAGCCTGTTTCAGCACCGTTACTGTTCCTCTAAACCGTAAGTAGATAACAGCAGGCATCGGATAAACACAGAAGCGAACTCAAGACCGAGCGTTCAAGCCTACCTTGCCAAAGCTTCCCTTCCCAATCGCCCGGAGAATCTGGAAGTGGTCAAAGTTCACTACAAGGTAAAGAAAAAAGAATTTAAATTTGTAATTGCTTTACTGCAAAGATCTTGTAGTTAAAAAGAAGACAAGGAGACAACTAAAGAGCGCTGGTCAAGCTTTTATTAAAAGTCTCTGCCTCCTGGGGCAGAGGTGGGACGATGGTTTGTTTTCTTTCCATGGTCCCTTTTTACCTGCTTGGAGTACCCAGTAAGCAGGTTGAACCAGGTTAATCAGTAAGTGGTTTAGCACAAGTTAAATTGGAGCTTCGACCCGCTCGCTGCGGGAGGGGTCTCCCAGCGATGCCGTAACGACGTGAGCAACGCCAGCACGCGGCGGAGCGGAGAATGCTGGTGAGCCGCACGCCCGGCCCCCCACCGTGGACGTTCCACATCCCTGGGGCTGCTGTTTGGGCTTTCCAAGGGACAACATCTCGAGGACGGGGACTGACTCCCACTCCCTTCAGGTACAAACCCATCGGGAACAGATCTGTCATTTTTCCCAGAGCCACGGTGAGGAGGAATGACGAGGAAGGGCAGTGCGGCTGTAACACATCAGCTACTGCCCTCAGCAGCAAACACTGCAAGCAAAATTAAGTTTTACAAAACTGTTGCTGTGATCTAATCTAATCTCAGTCTTAAATAAAGAAAAAACATAGGCGTGTTTATACCAACAGTGAGCTAATCCCCATTGCCTTATAGTTGGAATGCCTCACAAATGCATAAGTACTGTCACAAAACCCAAAGCGAAGGACAGAGCATCGCTCCCAGTCTACAAATTGCCTCTGTGTGCCTCAGTTCCTTCATGTGATAGAATCATGGAATCATTCCGGTTGGAAGAGACCAGCTCAGCTCTATCCATCGGCCCTTTACGTTTCTACCACAGGACCCTGCCTGTGCAAGGGGACCCTCGGCATCTCCCCCCAGAAGGCTGGATGAAGAGAAATGCTCGGCACGGGCTCAGGGATTTGCAGCGTGAATGATGCAGGAGATGGTCAGCAGGGAGCACTGAACCCGTGTTTGACAGGCAGCGGAGACCAAAATCACACAGGAAGAGTGGGAGCCAAGGATTCACTATAAATATTCCGAGTCCCACTCCCAGATCTTAAATAAATGCACATCTGTCATCTCTGAGGATGAATCAAAAGCCCACGCATGCCCGTGGAGTTCCTATTACCCTTTTGTGCTAGGCTTATATCCAAAATATTGTTATTGTCACTGGTGGGACATTTTCTGCAGGAGAGCTCAGAAAACTTTGCCAAATGGAATTGAAAACAGAGTGTGGGCCAGCTCCTACCACGTACCTCCCGCACTCCTGGTCTATTCCATAAGTGATGCTGAAGGGCAGATGCGCCATCTCCTCCCCTGGGATGCTCCAGGAGACTCTGTGAAAGACCACATAGGGAAACCAGTACTGCCCGGTCCTTGTGATGGCTTCCCACGCCTCAGCTACACGAGTGGCGTGTCATGGCCTCACCACTGCCCTTCTCCAAGGGTGAACAGCTTGCTTTCAGCAGGACCTCATGGTTCTTGGGCTGGAAAGCCATGAGATATTGGCAAGGGCGTGGGTAATGCCTGGAGCCAGTGGCCGGCTCGTCCGGGACACTGCAGGAGCTGCAAACTGGTCACCTGCTTGCTCCCATCTGACAAACCCAGCCCTGGGAGGGGCATCTGCAGCCACAGGCAGCATTTTACTGAGGTTTTTGCTACCACCCCTATCAGAGACCACAGTGAGCAAAACAAGACCAGGGGTACATCTTGGTCATAAATATTCTTCCTGAAACCCAAAACATTAACACACACACATCTGGGACAACAGATCCCATTTTCTTCACGTGCAAGCCAACTTCTGTCGCTGAGAAATACCCACGGAGGAAGCCCAGCTAGAGCAAGCACCTTTGAAGCACAGCATTTCCAAGGCAATCAAACCATGTGCCAGTGCTCATGGTCTGCGATCCCTCCAGGAGGGCAGTTTTTGACAGTTATTTATTATAATGTTTGGAACAGTGTGCGAAACGGCATCGCCGCTGAGAAAACAAACCCTGAAGTGTCATATCCATGTATCCATGACTACAGCGGATCCAGAAAGCACGCTCCAGTCAGCACTCAAGGAACAAACCAAGATATGAATATTCACCAGGCCCTTGAACCCACCAGCAAAGATGTCACTGCTAATAAATTAAATACATGGTTCTGCTGATTTGAAGTTCAGACGCTGCCAGGTGAACGGGCACTGACTGGTTTTTCCAGTTCTATTATTTTCTTCGGGAATTAGTAAGCGATCCCGTTAAAGAAGCAGCAAATCTCAACATCTGAGGAAGAAAATCGTAGTAGCAGCATGTTGCTTTTTGTGTGCAACACGCTGGATTTCTAAAAATGACAACATAGCACTACAGGATATGTGATTATCCCTAAAATAGCAATCCCGAACCTGCCTGGAACAATCGCGTATGCTCCAGAGACTCCACTTTCTGCAGGCTGACAGGAGAGAGCTGTCTTTCACCCGCACCGAGAAGGGCTGGGGGTTTGGGGGTGACTGGTACGAGCCTGAGTCACAGCCGCCGGTGGAGGATTTCATGACACGCTCCCGGCGAGCGGGAGATGACAGCTGCTGCCTGCTCACAGCACCAGACTCACCCACTGCTGTGACTTCAGCGCGGCACAGTTTTGACAGTCACGGGCTGGAAGTGCAGCGATGGTTTTGGCGTGAGGTCGGACCGGAGGAACCCACGAGATGGGGAGAGGGTCCTGCAAACCCTCTGTGACGTGCGGGCGCGGCGCAAGGGCCCCTGCTCATTGGTCACGCCGCGACCCAGTGCCACCTGTTGTGGTGAAAGGCCCCGACGGGTATTTTGTTGGGTGCTTGTGAAGAAAACGACACTAATTATTCCTATCGACCCAGAGCCCTAACAGCTCGTTACCAACATTGCACCTCCGCAGCAAGGGGAACCGCTGCACGTCAGACACTGGTATTCGCCACGAGTCGTGCCTCTTCCTGACTCTCTCTGGCATCAAGCGACGAACCACGACTCACAAAGGAAGGCACAAACCGTGCCCTGGATTCGCCTGGGTCGGCGCGGTTTTGCTCCCCGTCCCCAGCTAGCCTGACAAGCAGGACGGCAGGGTCCCCGCACGTGCCTGCGGACCTCGCGCAGCCCAGCCCACCCCAGCAGAGTGCCAGGTGCTGCTCTGACATCTCTGTAATTAAGATTTCACTGTAATCACAAACCGCACTGCGTGATAAAGCAGACTGGAGGCACAGCTTCCATCTTCCAGGGAAATAAAGGGAACGAAGATTACGTTTCTCTGCAAAAACTCTTTAGACAGAAGGCTGAGTGTACCTCAGTTGCAGACGCCAATAGCCAAGGTTTTTGTCTTTTCTATCTTAAAATTACGAAGGTTTTAATTATTTTTTTCTCCTTGTTCTGCACTTATTTACAAGATATCTAAAAGCATAGCAAGGTAAAACTCCAGAAAACTTCAGAGAGACAGTGGACACCCAGTGAGGGTTCAACATCAGGACCTGGTACTGATGTCCGATAGCAGGAAAACAAGGGAGGCAGATAGTAAACCCCTATCAAATATCCTCAAGTCTGGGGAGAATAGGGAAAATTAAAAATTTGAAGGATCGAGTCAACCTTTCACTATTTATCTGCATGTTTTCCAGCTTCATCAATAGAAACAGGGAAATTTTAACTCCATGAATGATTCTCTACAATGTTAAAGACCTAAGAAATTCTTGGTTTGAATCTCTTAACAGCGAACTTCTAGGGCTCCTACAACACAATCAACTTTCTATTAATGTATTTCTCCATGTTGGTGTAATTAATAGCAATTGTCTACCTACGCCATTGCTGCAATCCAGCTTTGGAAGAAAGCACCACGGTAATTTATGTCGAAACATTATGACCTGGCCACAGTAACCACAAGACTGCTGCCACAAAATGCCGAGAGTTTCAGTTCACAGGAAAGAGAGCTGCAGCTCAGACTGAAAAGTTGTGGCACAGAGCGATCCAGCCATTCTTTCCCCAAGGGAAGGCTCCCTGCGGTGCCAGAAAGCACCACTTTCCCTTCCCTCCCCTCCCCGGGAATGGCACAAGCAACGTGTTCAGTCTCCAGCATCTCGGGCTGATCTGTTTTGCCACAGAGAAGATTGCATGGGTGAGAAAAATGGAAATACCGTGTAACATGACTGACAGGGAACTCAAGTGAGCACTAATTACCCAGGAATTCAGGGAATGCTGGTAGATAATGAAAGAAATTAAAGGTATAATCCAAGCCCAGTGCTAGAAAGGAACCCCTTTAGGAACCAAGGATTCAAACATACTATCAGGAAGCAACTCTGAAGCCGTGTAAAAACAGCGAGTTATTGTATGACTAAAAATGAATCTCCGTGGCTCCGGAAGGAATCAGAGAGCATGCAAAGCAACGGCAGAGTCGCTTTAGGAAGACCGGGTTATTGATGCTGGGTACAAAAACGTTTGCACGGGCCAGAAACTATTCCTAATTAGCACAAAAATACAGCTTGCCTTGGCCAGGAGCCCCTCGGAAGGAGCGCTGGCGTGTTGCGCTCTGCTGCTTCTCCAGCCACGAGCTCAGGAGGCACCAGGGAGTGCGGAGGAAAACGCAGCCCCTTGTCCCTCGTGTTCTGCGTGCTTTACAAATGCTGTTTCTGCCAGAAAAAAACCCCACATTGCTGTGTAATACCAACCCAGGGAGGCAAAGGGGTTACTCATTAACCACCCAGTGAGCCCACTGGCGCTGCAGATTAGCCAGCGCCAGGTGACCTAAGGGGGGTCTTGGAGAGCACAGGAGACAAGCATGTGCTTCACCCAGGCAGGCTGAGGGGCAGATACGGCCGCTTGCATTCGACCCAGAGCTGGTGTTCGCAGCGGCCTCCTCCCCCAGCTCTGGCCGAGGTGGCTTTTCAGAGGCCGGCTGCAGGACGGCTCACATGGAACGTTCTCCAGAGCTCTCCAGACTGCTCAAAACAAGTAGCAGGTGCCCTGAGGCCAATACCAAAGATGGTTTTGTTTCTCAATGCTCCCACATGTCCAGGTAGTTTTTCTAGAAGGGCACTGCCTCTCGGCAAAACTCTCTGGGAAATTGTCTGGTTTATGGTGGTATCATTCCTTAAACAGCTCCCACGTGAACTGCAGCGTGGTGGTGCTGAGAAAGCCAGCATTATAGACTGGGTTGGGTGGGAATGGATCTTAAAGATCATCGAGTTCCAACCCCCTGCCACAGGCTGGGACACCTCCCACTAGAGGAGGTTGCTCAAAGCCCCATCCAACCTGGCCTTGAACACTTCCAGGGATGGGGCAGTGACCACATCTCTGGGCAACCTGGGTCAGGCTCTCACCACCCTCACAGTGAAGAATTTCTTCCTAATATCTGAGTCTACCCTCTTTTAGTTTGAAACTGTTATCCCTCCCTCTGTCACCACACTCCCTGATAACAGGTCCCTCCCCAACTTTCCTGTAGCCCCCTTGAAGTCCTGCAAGGCCCCCAGAAGGTCTCCCCAGACGGATCCTTCTCCTCTGCAGGCTGAACCCCCCCAGCTCTCCCAGCCTGGCTCCCAGCAGAGGGGTTCCAGCCCTCCCAGCACTGCTGGGGCTCCTCTGGCCCCGCTCCAGCAGGTCCCTGTCCCCAGGTTATACAGGGATGCAGAAAATCTCAAAGAGCTGCTGCCCAGAGTACAAGCAGCTGTAATGCACTGTGGACGTAGGTTCATCTGCTCCCATGAACAACAACTACAGGCTTTCTGGGGCAGAACCATCATGATAAATCTGTAATGGAAAACTTTATATGCAGCCGGAATAAAACCTCTCTGGCAGATAATCAAAATCTTCCAGAGCACCGAGTCTAAACTAGAGCAGAGCTGAAGCCGTTTGATCACAGAACCATCTCATCTGGGATGAAAGGACTGCTAATTAGAGCCCTACCAGGATCGACAGGAGCATCCTTGGATGTGTCATCGTCATAAACTCAGGACTGTTCCGTGGTGCAGACGCAGGTTTCAGAAGCCGAGGCTGAGGTGCAGGTTTTGACGCAGGAAGACCCTGCAAGGAAAGGCTGACGTGGCAGAGAAAACAAGTCTCTCCCTCCAGCAGCAACCCCGGTGCCTCTCCCGTCTGCCAGGCAAAAAATCCCTCCTGTGAGGAAGAGCGAGGAAGGACCAGGGTCTTGGAGGGACCCATTGCTGCCCGGCCTCAGAGCGAGGCCCTGGAAGCAGAGAGCTGGCAGCTCCGGTATGTATTCGAGCAGTACTGCATGTCTAAGCTGGCTGTGCTGGCTATATAGTGAGGGAAAGGCAAGACTTTCCAAACTGCCTATCTCCTATTAGTATTTTCAGCTATGCATAGAAAAAAAAAGGGGGGAAAAGCAACCCTGGGTGGAGGAGGAGTAAAGCTGCTACACAAACTCTTCAGGAACAGCATATAAATTAATTGCAGGCTGAATATAACATTAAATCCACGAGGCTGAGATGAGCTGAGCACAGACCCTCGAGACACAAGCAGCAGGGTGTCCTCAGCCACCACCCCAGCACTCCCAGTCTCCTGGGCCAGCCTGACCCCCAGCTCCACCTCTCCACGTACCAGCAGAGAAGGCTTCACGGGTGGAGCAAAAAGAGATCATTTCCCACGTTAACTAATCGAGGCTTAGCCCACAGTGCCTCTGATCACACACACCAGGGCCACACAGCCTCATCTCTGGCATCCCCCTGACTCACCCTGTCTCTGGAGTACGTGGGATGTGCAAACGAGACTTGGGGGGGACAGGAACCAGCTCAGGGGCATCCCACTGGCTGCCCCCCAGTGCTGCCACATGCCGTGGAAATGAACAGGAGTCATGCTGGGGGGAAAGAGGGGAAATGGGAGGAAGAGGGGCCGAGCAGGGCTGAGCTGCAGCTCCACGGCTCTCGTCCCTTCACCACCTCTGCCAGCTCAGACAATCGCCGCCACTCGCACCACCACACCACTAATTATTTGCCTGCATCTCTCCCTCCTCTTTATCCCAGAATAGCACAAGAGAATCAGGACGGTGACTTGAGCCATTTAATTCTTGGACAGTTCCATCATAATTATAAAGCTTGATTTTTCCAGTGACACAGGGAAGAAGAGAGGGAGCCAAACCTCCCCTCCGTCACCTCCTCACTTCTCAAGGTCAGCTCCCCTCTGGACCACCCACCGCCAGCCTTCCTCCTTAGCCCGGGCCAGCTACCAAGCTGGCCCTACCTCGAAAAACTTCTTTGGTGTGAGGGTGTGGGAGCCTGTGCCAGGCTGCCCAGAGAGGCTGTGGAGTCTCCTTGTCTGGAGAG
>JAAGNO010007812.1:100144-123444 GCA_033439905.1 Ceryle rudis | reverse complement strand
AGTATTCTGAAAAAAAAAAAAAAAAAAAAAGAAATAAAACCAGCTCGCTGCAACCAATAAACAGACAGATAACCCTCAAGGTTATACACTGCAAGTGTATCAGTGTTAAAATGATACTAAAGTCAAATAAATAGCAGAGATACGATCAAGCAATCATCATGCGTTTTTCAATGTCTTAATGGTAATCCTTGCATCCGTGGATGCAGGATTTCCCACAAATTTCACTTTTCCTGTATTCTGAATCCATGCTTTAGCAACTGCCTGTACTCCCCTTCTGCTCTGGGAGGATCTGAATGCTATGGGTGGACTTTGGGAACCACTCTAACTCGCTGGCAGGATGCAAACAGCAGGTCCAAATTCATTTAACTGCCGCATGTATCATACAGCTATAACTTGCTGCATTAGTAGTCAAGATGAGTAACCTTTTCATACGAGTACTTAGCATTTACTGCTGCTGCCAGGCACCTCCATCCTCACTTACGGTCACTCGGCTTTGATGGGAGCGGAGGAGTTCTGTTTCTTTGAGTTGGACTGAGAGTGTGTGAGCTTGCAAACATATTGATCCACAACACACACACACTTTCACACAAGGCCCAGAAGGATGTAGTACCAACTCAAACTACGTCTTTTTGCTAGGAAATAGTTTTTAAGGCTTAAAAGAAATGAAACAAACCCCTGCAATCTTATCAAGACCACTGAGAAAACCATCAACATGCTTGCTCACGCACACACATGGAGTTGAAGCTGTGACACAAAGAGTTGGATTTCATTTTAAACATGGAAACCATCATTGTAATTTGTACTTCGAGAAAAAAGAAAAAAAAGGTTGGTTTTATTCTCTGATGTTTACGGAGCGCAAGAAGACATGCCAGCTGAAAGAAAAAAAAAAAAAAGTATTTCATTGCCGGAAAACACAGAAGGGGAAGTAAATCTGCTCCCTGCCAAACGGCTGCTCTAGGACAGCACTAGCTTGGACTGCAGGGTCTGGAGAACCACCTGCAGAAACACATGTTGGGAAGCTTGGAAGAAGGAAACTAATTTAGGGAAACAACCTCACATTTGGAGGACATAAATCAGCTGAAGCTGATTTGAAAGACCAAACCTCCCTGCAGGCTTATGGAATGGGGAGTCAGCAGGGAGTACAGAGCTGCCACTGGAAATGGTGCATTCGTTTGGTACTTATTGATCATTGTAATCATAAGTTTCAAATACTCTTTCAGAAGCTTCAAGTGTAATTTCACCATTTCAATGGTTTAAGAGGCAGGTAAGAGCCTCGGGGACAGACTCTGTATCACCCACTTCCTATGCAGTTCTCTCTACTTTTAAAATGCTGATAAGCTAATTTCCACATCTAAATTTTAATTGGACATATTAAATTACTTTTAACACTGTCTTCTACAAAGACAGAAATACGCTATGTTTTCTACAAAGATAAAATTGTTCTTGGCAAACCTGAATATCTTTATTTCCCAACTCTGCAGTTCAGAGTTACTGCATCTGAGATCTTCCTTCCAGAGAAGGAACCTCGGTGATTTTCACCAGCCTGCTGTCCACAGTGTAATTGCTGGGGTTGATTCTTTACTCACCTTATCTTGCAATGTCATGTATTCCTATGCATGCTTAATAAATAGTAAGCATGAACGTGATTTAGACCCACATGGGTCTGAATATTGGATGCGCTTACTACAAAGCGGGAAAAGATCAAGCTCTTTACGAGTCCTTGACCCACATGTGCAGTTACACAACTACAGCACACAGCAGAAAGGTAACGCCTGTGGCACTGCTGCATAGCCAGTGTAGCTAGACTGACATGGATGAGAAGGTCTGCTCCCACATCTGCAATTATCCTACTATTTTGTCATTATTTAACAGCATGACAGTTTCTCCTACCCACATCTCCGCAACATTGTTTATGTCACTTCTTTCCCAGCCGTAGAGAGGAGTGCAGAGGAAGGAGGCTTATACATGCGATTGATGCGTGTGCAGAGGCAACACATGTAGTATATGCCAAAGCCTTGCTCTGCCAATAGCCAGATTTTCAAGGTCTGCTCCTAACTTTCAGACCCTTCTGATTACACAAACACCACTGTGTCTCTCAAGGTACAACTCCTTTTTGTCACTCTAATTCAGTGCAGATTACTGAGGATTCATTTTCACCGCTTGCACTGTTTCCTCTGAAAGTTACCCATGGTAATCTGAGACGGATGCCAAACTTGGTAAGTAAAATTAAGGTAAAAAGTAAAACAAAACAAATAAATAAAATATAAAATAGCCATCTTCTTGGACAAACAGGCATCACTTATAATAAGGAACAGAATTATGGGATTGTATGAATGAATACAATATTTTGTAGAAAAGTTAACACAACTTTTGCCATGACTCTAAAAGCCACTGCTGCTCAAAACTCCTTGCTAAGTGTTCTTTGAAGAAAACAACAAGCATGGGGGTAAGGGAGTTTCAGCTGATCTAGCCTATTTGTATTTCCAAAAGATATCTGACAAAGTCCCTCATCAAAGACTTTTAAAGAAAGTGTGCTGTCACGGGACACAGGGGAACGTTCTCTCAGAGCTAAAGATGTGGTTGAAAGATAGGGGATAAAGTGGGGCAGTTTTCACAGCACAGGATGCCACTGGGCGAATCCCCAAGGAAGCCAAGCATGTCCAAAACTGATCTAGCAAAGGGAAGGAACAGCGAGCAAAGTCTTCTCAGGATATTATGTTTTTCAAGGTAAAACTTGGGGTTTTTTTCCAGTAAAGTTGAAAGCCAGCTGTAAGGAGATACAGGAGGCTCTCGTGATACTGAAAGGCAAATAATTATCAGTACTGGTAACCATAAAGCAATACATACAGAAAAACTGCAAAGGTTTACATACACAGAAGTAGGTTCTGTACCGCTTACCTCTGTGAAAGAGAAATTGGTTTTAGGAAAGCGGCAGCCCAGTTCTCAGTTGGATCCCAAAAAAGAGTGTAGTAAACCCAGAAAATTAACAGAGAACACGCTGAATGTTTTCAAAAGCGCCGCTTTCACACAAAGAACCGTTACAAAGACTAAGACTCAGACAAGCCCGCAAAAGAGGCGAATGGAGGGTTACGATAGAAGGCTGTAAAATCATAACTAGCACGAAGTGCTAATGAAGGAAGCTAACAGCTGCTCCATCTCTCTTCCCCTGCCAGAGGGAGGGGGCAACGACGACAAGGCAAGTTTAAGGAAGCAAAAGGAGGTACTTTTTCATAGGATACATAAATATTCTAGGATGGCGATTCTTTATATGAGTTCAAAAATTAGCTAGAGAAATTCATGCAAAAAAAAGCCACGAGTTAAAAACACTAAGAAAAACATTGAGCCAGAAGTAACGGAGACAATATTGTGTTTGCCTTATTTCTAACTTCTAACTTCTAGCCAATGCTCTAGGGCTTCCGTGGTGTATGTTTTACTGAGAACTTACACACTACAGAAGAACTCGAACTCTTCCGGTAGCATTTTCAATTATAACAGGAATGAATCTGACTCCGAGTGTGATGACAGCAAGATCTGACTTGTCCTTCACCCTTTCCCTGCTACCTGTGCGTCTGTTCAGAGTGCTGGTTATAGAATTCAGGGCTGGAATGGGGCATCAAGTTCCCTCCTCTCTTACACTGCTGAAATCAGTGGGGTTCTGTATTTGTAATAGGAGGCTGAGTTGGGAGGTCACTGCTTCACTGAGAAAGGATTTAGATAATTTATTAGTTTTAGTAGCAGTGTGAGGTACAAAACCTACACAGCTTGGCTTCTTAACTTTTGAAATTGTGCTGTTCTGTAATGTTGAGATCAGAACATAAAATGAACACTTAGCAGTTTAATCCACCATAAAGAAAGAACTTTATTGTCATGAAATGTTCTTATCGGAAATGTTGTTTCTTCTTCATTTAGCAAAAATAACAATACCCCAAGGGGAATGTAGCGTTGTGAGAGTATCAGCTTCAGACTTAAATAAATAATCCAAACCAAAAGTACTTCTTCAGAGTAATAGGTCAACTCCACAACGTAAAGATGTTACTGTTAAAAGTAATTTTAAGACAAAATCTGGATGATAATCCAGTGGCTCTTAAGAGATCACATAAAACTAAATACTGGACATCCAGAGGGTATCTGGTTGGACTTTACCCAGTTCTTGCACTTTCTGTGCAGTAATGCCCTTTTTCACTGTTTGAAGGAAGTCTGATCAAGACAGAATGGGAATACAGAATCTAGAAGGTCGGATTCATACTCATCTCAACTATAATTTCCTGTCATACATTTCCTAACACGTTAACTGCACAAGTCATAGTATCAGCATTATCCTAAGGTTCATCTTAGAGTCAAGCCTCTTTCATATGAAGACGGAGACACTAACAGAATCAACACAGATTGAAATAAAATCAGAGTTTGGTCTCAGTATTAGTATGCTCATGTCTGAATCTGTTAACTGTAATGAAAAATATTTCAGTGGTGTTTTTCTGGAACGTACCTCAAAAAAAATGGAGCTGCTGTTCTTTGACACAGTATATTCCTTCACTTTTTCCTCTTGAATTATCTGATGCCTGCAAATTTGGTGCTGTGGTAGCGTTTTTCTATATCAGAGCACTGCATTTTTGCTACTGACCAACAAACAAGTTATTCTTCATATTAAAGTATTTCTTTTCAAAAGACAAAGGAAGATCTTTTCTCCTATTATGAGCAAATTAAGAGTAATGGCAAATGCTTAACTTCATATGCTTATAGAAATTCATTGTTCTCCTCTTACAACTGAGCCTTTTTTTTTTTTTATAATAAACAAGGGCAGTCATTGGTATTCCAGCACTGCACAGTTGCCTACCTTCTTAACTTCCACAGCATTCTTCTTAATTTATGTGAAGCCTTCTGATAATCCTCGAAGGCCAAAATTAATTGCTGTCTGTTTTTCCAAACTCTTTTAGGGTCCAGATTCATAGCACTCTGATAAAGACTCTTTGCCCTTCTTCCTGACTGAAATATATCTATATTAGTCTGCAGGTTGACACTTAAGTAAATCATTTTATATGCAAGGCTGAATATGCTAATTGTAGAATAATTTTGAGATTCCTTCTCCTCTGCAAGATAAATTATTCCAGTGTGTTTAAAAATATTTTAAAACAGACTTTCATGTAGAATTCCTAGCCACCCTCAAAATCTTCTTTTAGAATAGCACATTTTGACAGCTTTTGCATGGATAAGGATGTGGAGGGGTTTAGCAAAAGATAAACACAATTTAACACGTTCCATTCCAAATGAATGCAGTTCTGGATCTAGTAGACTTTTAAGGTGCAGGATTTTATCTTTTGGGTCTACCTGGCCTTTTTATAAACCAAATACTGTTCTTTAAAATCAAGTTAAAATGTCATGCCCAAGCAGGATGAACCACCTTTCTGGATTTTGCCAGTTAAAAGGAATCCTTGAAGAACAAGTCATCTCAACAACAGTGGGTTCTTTTTTAAGATATTTCTTTGCAGTTTCCAGCCCCTACACTACAATTCTTCCCATGGAAATTACAAGCATTTGGTGGAGAAGTCTGTAGATGTTCTAACATGCAGAGGAGGAGGTGTCAAGCAAAGATGAGTCTCAAGACTAAGAGACTTTATAAACAGCAGAAAGTGGGCCTTGTTGCTACGTTTTTGCCATAATCAGAGCTTGCAGAATGCAGCAGTTTATGGCATGAGAGCAGGACTAGACACTCAGAGTATGTATTTAGATCAGAAAAGAAAAAAATGAAAGAATGTAGGCACCTAAGAAATACTTTGTTCCCCCAATTGCCTGTCACTACCAAAAGTATTCTGAACAGACCAACATTTGGGGTCCTGAGGAATTATACTTTATAAAAGAATAAAAAACCCCAAAAAACTAATTCGGACTTCTGGTTCTAATCTTCTACTGCTTGCTGACACTGGTACCGAGCTTGTATTACACGGTCATTTAATTAGGTTCAGATTTCATCAGTGTTAAGAGATGCACAGACGCAGACCTTCGAAAAATCTCAAGCTGTCTTCACTACATTCCAACAAGATCAGAGAAAGAGGTTCCATTCCCATTAAGCTTCACAAAGGTCTCGTTTGCTGTAAGACTGAGATTTCACTGTTCTCCTTTACAAGAGTTTAAATTTCTCTGGTTTCGAGCAAGTGAAATGCTAAGTCATCCGTCATGACCACATTTCTTTTTTACGTGTTTTTTTCCATGAGTTTTTTTCTAAATGTCTATGCTGGCCACATTTTTTTGTCCTTCAGTAGATTAAAATTAGTTTGCGATCAGGAGAAAATATGCTCCCAAGGAAATTTTAGGATGCAAAGTTAATGGAGTGTCCCAAAAGCCTCCAAGTGTCCTGTATAGTATCCATCAAGCAAACCCCAAAGGTTTTCTGCAGTTTTACTTCCAACATGACAAACAACTCCCTTGTCTCACACCATTCTGCTTTACAGTTCTATAACTTGTGCTGATTTCAGGTGCATTTTTCATCAGCTTCACATTGTATTTCCAAAGTTCTTCAATCATTACTTTTTTTTCCTTCTCTGCTAAGCAATACGAATATTCATTTTGCTACTCACAGAAAGGCTTGATATCTTTGCGGGAGCAGTCCTTTCTGACTGGCAGAGACAGTTACTAGGACATTAAACTGGAAACATGATCGGCTTGATCTTTGCCAGCTTAATTCTTTTCTTTGTAAGAGTCAGCTTGGCTATGCATCTCTCCCTTGTACTCAACATCATCTGTTGTTACTGCTTCTACAGTAAACAATCTCTGTCCTGTCAGTAAGGTAACAATAAGTTGATTAGGTTCATTGTCTCTCATTTATTTAACATCAGGTCTTGTTTTTGTCTTGAAGTTTTCTCTATGCATTAGTTTCCTTTATTTCAAGTCTTGTTACAAATAGCAGCCACTATCTGCCAGCAGAGTTTTCTTTATTTCTTTTTTTTTCCCCTGTGTTTGTACTGCAGTAGCACAGCGGAAAACCGATCTATGGCTGGGTTCCAAGATACTATCATATTAGAGACAAACAATGAAAATAACTGTATGGACAGCTGAAATCTGTTCCCTATACAAAGTGGTTTCATTTTGACAAGCACAGTGTTTGATTTATTTAAATATTTTCTAAGACTTTATAAGGTTAGATTTTTCAGAAGCAATCAGTTTTGCTTAACTGCATTCCCATCAAACATCCCCATCAAATTCAACAGTGGTTATATCAGATGTAAGACCAGAATTAACTGCTGAAAATATTATTCACTGAAGTTATAGAGGAGTGAATTTCCCCAGTACTCAAAATGATCCCAATTTCATTCTTCTCGAGATGAGAATACGATGATCTATCCATGCTGTACAGAACAAAACCACCAGCCTTACCAACATATATCTTAATCCTGTTTCTTACGGGCAGGTCTCCCAACCAGTTGAGTAACACTGTAGAAATGAATGCCCTATTTTTTTTTTGTTCTTACTAAATCATGCAATATTCTTTCTTTCTAGGAATGCACATAATATACATTACATGCCTTGATGTAAGGAACAATAAAAGGGAAATTATAGGTCATACAGAACTATGCTAAGATATATGTCAAAACACTACGAAGTGTATCTGGTCATACGCTATCATTTAAAAAAAAGCTACTGAATGTCTTGCCAGTTCATTTTTAAAAATCTGGGATGTTAAACGGTGTGGTGTTCAAGAAAAACCACAACCCGCTCATAATCCAATTCTATGTTTGATTTCAGTACGATATTAAATTTAGCCTCGCAAAGACTTTAGCCCCTGACCGTCTCTAGCTGCTCGCTTCCCAGTGAGAGTCAGTTTTCATAGGACAGTGAACAGTTGTCAGAAGGACAGTGGTCTTTTTAATTGCAAAGTTCTGATTTTGCCTCAGGTACACACGGAAATTTGCCAATAGGAAAACTAAAATGAAAATTTTCTTAGTGCCCTTTCCTGCTGCAGTGTTGTCTGTGAAGTGATCCTGGTGAGTGAACTGGGAGGAAATATCCATGTAGAGTATTCTTTTAACTTTATCTGGATTCAGGAAGAACTTTTCAAACAACCTGTGAGGTCCATAAAGTTCATCAGGTACTTCAAATTTACCTCCACTACATTAAATTAAGTTCAGAGAGCATTATAACAAGTTCTTTTTTCCTTACAGTTAGCCAAGAAATGGTTAGAGCCAGTGTTGCTTTATACAAGCTGACTTTGGTGTTCACTACTCTTGAAAAGTACTGAAGATTACAACAACCTTGAAAAATTTATTACACATTCTTTTGCGACAATCATAAGGATTTCCTACTCGGCATTAAAAAAAAAAAAAATATATTAAAGAAGCCAGAATCTGAAGTAGTTGATTTTTCAAGGGCCTTAATCAAATTTTTAAAGAAAAATCAATGCAGTAAAAGGAAGATCAAATGAAAAAATGATTCATTTTCACAGACATTAATATTCAGTTTGTATTTATGGAAAAGAAGATAAACAAACCCAAAAGTAACATTTATAGTAGGATGATATCTTAGACTAGCTGTGTTCAACACAGGGAGAAGAACAGGCAACAAGAGGGGCCAGAAGAAAAGAGATCTTGCAGCTTGACACATCTTAAAGGCTTTAAAGGTCTGAACTGTAACTCTTCTTTCTGATTCAAGGCAAAGTATCTAGATTTTGACTCCCATGTCAACCACCCATTACCATGTAAAGTCTAAATACAGATCCCATGTGACAAATTGGTATCAACCATTAAGTTTTAAATGTGGTGCTTCCACAGGTTCAAAAGCAGTAAATATATACAGGACAGTGAGGCAGTCCTGAAACAATGTACATGCTTTCTTGCAGAAAGAGTGTTGCATAAATTTTCCTCTGATATTTCATGTCATTCTACTTATTGATTGCATTCCTAGTCTCATGAGCAAGCACAAAATTTTAATCAACATACTGGACTCAATCCTGCCACCACAGACTTCAATGGAAATTGGATCAATCCCATTATCTACCATATGACTCCACAGGGCTTCCACAGGGAGAACCTCATTTCTGGCTCCAGCCTGCAGGGCCCCTGAGGCTACATTTAAAGCAGTGAGGAAAGTGAATACCAACAAGCCTGAAATAGCATTAAAAATGTTTAAATAGGCCAAGATAATTTGGACAGCTACAAAAGCAAAACCTGCGCTGAAAGCCCACCGATATTTCCCACACGTTTGTTACGGCAAATAAACTATAAAGCCCAGATGTGATAAAAATATTGTACGTGGCCTCCCGCTGGCCAGGAAGATATCAATGGCAGAAAAAATCCTACTGATTTACTCGGGATGAAATTCAGCCCCCATTCATCCCCGTGGTATAGACAGCACAAGCTAACAGCAAGGAGAGATCCTCCCTGTCTCGTCTCCACGTGATGCCGTGACTGGCACCAGTAATCAGAGCGGTAAATGTACTGCTGTACACATGGAATTAGGTTTAGATCCTTAGCTGGTGTAAAGCAGCATAATGTTCCCTCTGCCTCGGTGTTCCTGGGGATTTTGGAACCTAAGCTGTAGTGTTGAAAATGGGCTCAACATAGCAAAAACCGTGGCTGGCTTCCATCCAAAAGATACTGCTTCGACACCAGAAAGTGAAACCTTCCTGAACCCACAGGGCCAATAATGGCCACCCATTCCAGATGAGGGGGTCCATCAAGCTCTGCTTTGAAATAACATAACGCAAACAATGTGATTTATGCCAAAACCCCAGGAAACACCTGTGGGCAGCTCAGCTGGGGTGAAGGAGGCACTTTCTGAAGAGCAAGGTTGGGTGCTCTTTGGCAGCTGCAAGGGCTTCTGGCAACAAGACCAACTGCCGGCAGTGACAGCAGGGATGACCAGCAGCACAGTCTTCCAAACTCCCAAATGTTTGGGGACCAATGTGCTCGGAAAAGTTCTGGAGCTCAAAGCAGGCGAAACGTAAGCCCCAGTCTGCTCAGCAACTACAGGAACATACCAAAGAAACACTTTTCTCTTAATAAATCCAGAAATAAAATGCACAGATAACTCACCTGTAAGCATCACGCTGAGACACAAAGTATCTTGATTGATCATTAAATGAAAATGGAAAAAACCTGTTATGAATAAACCCAAAATCTAGTGTTCCAAGTGTCTGTCTAAGCAGTTAAGGGCAGTGGCACAAGAATGATTTAGAAGCCGAAGACTCACTGCCAGATTTAGACCCTTTTGAAAATTAAGTGCTTTTATTTTTTTATTTTTCTTCCTTGTTGCAGTTGTCCCTAAGGCTAAGTAGGCAAAAGAATCAGAAATTTTATGTTCTGGGACCATGTGAACACCCAGAAGTGAAATCAGGTCCATAGGATGATTTGGACTGGTTTATCTCCAGTGTCCTTGGGAGAAAAAAAAAAGGAACAACTGTTTTGGCAGCTCACAGCTCCCTGACAGCCAGATGCTCCCTGAAGCACCTCCACTTGACACCTGGGACATCTACCACTGCTACCACCTCTACATGGGGAAAAACATCTGGCCTGGCAGTTTACCCAACATACTCATCCTGATGACACTAGGTGGGTCTTAAACAATAGTGTGGTGCTGTGCTGCAGGCAGAAAGCCTCCCAGCCTCAGCTACAGAAGTTCTCCAAACCCGCATGATGGGAAGGAGGCCATGCACAGCAGCTACTGCTCATTACTCCAGGTAATGGCTAGAATTAACTGAAACATTTTTGTAATACTCTTCAGGAACCTCATTCAATCTACCAATTCCTTGAAATTAATGGTATGAACTTGCATTAAATCAGTCTGTCATTAGCTTTGCTTTCTTTATGGTAACTCATTAAGAGGTATTTCCTGCGAGCCAGAAGCCAAAAGAATATCTACAGACACAAGTTAAAATGCGTTACAGTACGTTAGCTCCCCTGCAGAGCTTGCTTGTTGCTCACAGCACCTGACAGTCACAAGGTAAGAATGCAAGGTGACAGAACAGGAACCGCTGTGGCTATGGACTCGCTCATAACCAGGATTTGCTTCACTTACATTAATTAACCTGGTACTTTTGAACAGGATAATGTGGCCTTGTGGTAGCTGCTGCCTCAGTTATGACAGGGACAAGGCAATCATCTGAAATAGGAGTCATCCAATAAGAAAGTCCTCCCTCAAAATGCAGGTCAGTGGGATGCGAGTCCAAATATTTCTCAATACTGTAAAGAGAGGGACATACACTCAGGTAAACCCCTGCATCTGCTGGATGTCTCATGGACTTCAACAGAGATATGGCCTGCACTATGCACCCTGAGCATCTGGGGACTGAAGATCAAGGTCCTTATTATTTGTAAGGAAAGCTGTTGTAGCGAAACAGTCCCGTCCCTGTGGGGAGCTCTGCAGTGGTTTGTGCTCATCAGATCAGAGAATAATATAGAAAGCAACCTCGCTTGATCAAGCTCATGTCCTATAGGTATGTGTGCACACATGTGTTGATATACAACAAGTTTTTGTTTGGTTCTTGGGTTGGTTTTTTTTCCACACAGGTGTTTGCACAACATTCTAGAGGAAAGGAGGAGTTAAAAAAAAAAGATCAAGAAGAAACTAATCTGTAACATAGCAGTTGTGGTTTTTACCCTGCCTTCTATAAGGAGCACACGAAGAAGGTAAACAGCAGCGCCAGCCTTTAGTAAGCGGACTGCAACACAACTAAAATTGTTAGGATTTTCTTTTAAGGCTTGTGTTTTTATTATTTATTATACACAGTGAAACTTCACTTACCTTAACGTCTTACCTGAAAAAACCACACTTCTTTGAAATGAGGTCATGTCCCTTGACAATCATTAAGCAATGTGAAAAGCCCCCATTTATTCTAATGCCCATTTATTCATGTTAATACCATTTGAATAAAGGAAGTTTCACAATACGTCAGACTTCACTTTTTTTTTTTTTAAACAAAACTCAAAGTTAATTAAACCAAACCCTACAATATTTATGACTTTTTTTGTAGCTCATGTGGTTTAGAAAAGGTGATGTTAATATTGACATTAATTAACGTCAATCTTAATGTACTATTACATTAATAGGCTGGCATATCATTCAGCCTAAGGCAATGTACTGTGCTGCTCAAGCTATTTATAACAAAAAGTATTTTAAACAGCTTTGCCCCCACCAAAAAAAAAAAAAAAAATTAAAAAAAAATCAATTTATACTAAATGTTGTTGCAGAATCAGATTCATCACCCTAGGGATTAAGAAAAAACGAAAGACCAATTTAATGACAGGATTTAGTTCATTATTTATCTTCTAGCATGTAAATTATAGATTGTCATGAATTTTTCATCCTTTTGGTGCCCACTACCTAATTCATGTGAAAAACATAAGTCTGTGTTACAAAGAGCGAGCTCCCTGGCTCTGTGTACGAGAAACATCTCCTCTGCCTTTTGACAGACGATAATCTGTCAAAATGAAAAATTAATGGAGGCTCCCTTAATTCATCATCTTCTGCCTCTCTTCTATTAATGGCTTACCCCCCCTCCCCCCAACTTCTATAACTCTGCTCATACTGAACAGAGCTGGTGGGTGGGGGGGTGAAGATAAACAGGTCAGCTGACTGCTTCAGCTTATGCACTGCACTATAATTCAGCTGATAGATGGATGACACGTGTTATTTATTAAATGCATTGAGGAATCCTGTGGTTTCCAGCACAGTCTGTAAGCATGCTGAGATAAACCTCACACCACATGTCTCATTGCTCTCAGCTTGGCCACAAAGAAAATTATGTTGTACAAATGGTCATGAAGAAGTTGCATGAACTAAGTGTGTTGCACCACATACAACTCAAGCCATCCATGTAGCAATCAACAGAAAGATTAACTGTAGTTCAGTCTGATTATAAAATGTATCTAAACCCAAATCAATCGCTCCCTCAAATTTACCTTTGCTGAAAAGGTTATTTTATGTTGCAGAAAAAATCCCCACAGGTCCGAACCAGTGCAGAAATGTGCCATTATAAATACACTTCATCATTTTCCTAATCGCTACAATCTGAAAATGTAAAAGCAGAAAACCTTTGGTGTAGCTTTTCAACACATCTACTTTTGCATGTCTGATGCTTTACTAGGTTTGTGACAAGATAAAGCCCAGGAAAACCATGCTTCATCACAAACAGGGGATTCTGACAGTTGCATGATGTGATTGTTAAGGACAGAGGAGCTTTATGGAAATGGATCGGCCTACAAGTCAAATGAATATTTGCTAGAAATAGCAGAGGGGATTATAACAACAGAAAAGCATTTCCCTTTATAAAGTGCATGCCATGCACATCCATACATGCTTTGAAAGAATCATTTTCTGCTATGGAAATCCCTACTCAAACATCCATTTTTAACTCTATAGTAATATTGTGGGCTAACTCCAGAGCCATTGCACTGAACAAAAATGGAGCCTGACTTTGTGTCAAGCTGAGTGGTACGTAGAATTAACTTCTGAACTGGTAACCCGCAAATTCCAGAAGGAATTAATGTTCTATTACATATTCATTTTAACCTGCAGTCGAACAGGAATATTTTCATTGAGAACTTGCTGTCCCTCACAGAGCAGTATAAATATTGCAAACAAATTCATTTATCACAGAACAGCTAGAACATGATTATGACACCAAAGCCTGGCCAATGTCTCACTGATGTTAATGGAAAGTTACCCACTGAATTCACGAGCAAACCTTGACCCACATTTTGCAATTTTCTTCAGACAGAGATTGCTTCAGTTAGGTAGAACCAGCTTGAAACCAGACAGTCTTGGCTGGGAATTGCAGAGGCCAAACTGAGTTCCTGTTACTGAATCATGTTCACTATAGCTACAGTCTGCATCTCTTGAGGCACTAAAGAGAAAAGTTAGTATCTCCTTCCCTTGTGATGGGGAGAGTAAAAATGACACTGCACCAGTTTTTCAAAATTAATCTTTTCTGATCATCCCCAGTGGCAACAGGAGTAACCTATCATTACCAGACAGCTTTGCAAGTGAACTGAGTGACTCTGAGCATTTGAAAATGGCTGCAGAGCGAGACATCTTCACAAGAATGGCTGGTCAATGGATCTGGTGTAAGAAACGTCTAGGACCAAAACTCATGAAGAACTGAAAGATGCTCTGTAGCCTACATGCAATGAGCTGGTCACCATTTCCTTAACACGTTCATGTTACAGAAACCACCATCTAAAAAAAAAACAAACCAACCCCTCACTGTTCTCACTGTTCTACTGTTTTTCTCGAGTTTCAAGAAACAGTTCAAGAGCTTTGAAGCCTAGAATGCTACAATTTGCTGAAGATAGCACGTCTTCACCGATGGCAAGGAGATGAAATTTTATTGCTGCTCTCCGTGCTGTACTTGGCCTGGAAACCAAATGCTTTTCTCCGAAATAGCTTACCTGCTATTCATCTAAACCTGTTATTATTTCCTAATAAGGCATTACCATACAGATAAGATTGCACCCATGCAGCACAGCTATTTGCCTTTAAAGGCTTGATGATGGAGAATAATGCAACAGGGAGCAACAGAATCATATTCCTACCTGCCACAGGTCATAAAAGGAGCCCCCAACACCTTCTCTCGTGATCAAGTATTAAATCCTTCAGATACCTGAAAATTATTATGCTGATACGGCTGTTAAGGTCAAGGTTTAAAGTATAATGTAGATCTTAGAAGAAATTCTAGTGATTGATGTAACATATCAGACACTTACCTTGAAAAAGGTATTATTCAGCTGCCTCCACTAGAAGATTAAAAGTAGGGGGAAAAGAAGTTGCAGAACTGGTTAAATGATGGGTGGTTGTTCTCAGTGGTCAGTGTTGCAATGAAATTACTGGAAAAAAATAGCTACTGATATTGAAACTTGCCTGCAACATCTTCTGATCTCTCTAATACATGTCCTCCAGGCAGCAGTTCTCTCCTCACCTCAGTAACCTTGTTACACCAGCTGGTTTCAAATATTAGCAGTTTTCAAAATCATGTCTGAAAGATGCTTTCCGTACACTCTGCATGTGAAGTTTCTGAAACTTTTCTGACAATGAAACGGGCTCTCTCTGCCTTTGCTTGGAGCCCAAACCACTTCCGCACATATTGCTCCTTTTTTTTTTTCCTGGAATTTTACCTCATTATTTTTAATGGTTGCATAAGGTTTGTGAGCATCAAGTTTTTAAACAGCATTAAGAGAATGACAACACTGAAAAGCGAGCAGAATTATTTAGAAGGCACGTGAGCTATAGAAACACGGGAGGAATCATCCTTCATTGAAATCTTCGCTCACTACCAACAATAGTCTGGATTTTTCCCTAGCCAGTGCTTAGTAATGAATATCAATTTCTATCAAAGCTCCCATGCTTTATGAATAGCCCATCTACTACTTATGACAACAATATTATGCATCTTATGTAAGCACCTTCATCATCAAACCCGTTACAGAACGCTGAGGTTAAATAGGCAATTCGCCCAAATTCTAGGGAGTTGCAGTTCAGAACATGATCACTTCCACTGCAGGGCACAAAAGTGTAGACAAGGAGAGGCTACAGTATCTCCACACTCCATGCAGCTCTGGTGTAACCCTAGACTCAGGATGGCAATAGAAGAACCTGACCACCCCATTTTGCAGCCACCTCCATCAAATTCACTCCAGAAGCAGAGGGCACAACAAAAACGTCCGCTCTTTGTTGCCATGTTTATGCCTAGACATAACTCAAAACACAACAGCACAACTAAAAGAACATAAATAGGGAAAAGAAATCTTCTAAGACTGGAAAAATTCAGATTCAACTGCACAAAAAGGGACCAGTGCAGAAAGGAATTGAAAAAAAAAAAAAAAAAAATCAGGCTCTCGATGACGTACCTTTCAGTAGAATATTCATCTTTGTCAGATACTGAAGGAACTTTTAAAGGATTAGCTTGAAATTAAGAGGGAGAGGCTGGGGAAAAACAAGAGCTTTGGTATCCATGGAAGACCTGACTCAGGATTGCATCACTTCATTTTTTTGCTGCTCTAACAGCATAATGTTGCCCCACAAGTTGCTTCTTGTTCATAATTAGGGTCCTTTATGCCACTTTTGCCACAATGTGACATAAATGAAGCTCTTATAGCCCCTTGGTGTTTGTTTCATCCGGGTTACATTTATTCATACCCTCATGTGCCCTCACTGGAGTTATTCCCTACTTACAGTTGCATGAGGGAGAGCAGGATCGGGCCATTCCCAGAAGCAGCATATAACCATGTTGTGTCCACAAGGATGCGTTTGACTGAAATTAGCTTCATTAAAACATGAACTCGTGGAACTAAAAATATGAGGCACCTGATTTTAGAATAAATTACCTTCATGAAATTATGGTCTTTTCCTCGCACTGCAATATTCACAGGAAATTAATGAGGTTGTCAGATGAATTCTATGAAGATTTATGTGCTGATTAGGTGACATGTCTTAAAACAAAATAAAATAATAAAGAACCTCTTCCATTAAAAAAAGCAGCATACTTAATTTGAATTCAATCTTTTATCAGATTACTTCTGTTTAGTGGCAAATAGTTCCTTTGTTTAAAAACCCTTCACAAAGGCAAAGCCTCAGGAAAACATTTTGTAAAAGTATTGTGAAAGTCAAAGTCATTTTGACAGAAATCAAACCAGAAATAGTTTCTCCCTGAAGGAATCCTGCTTTATTTTAATGATGTCTGGATTGTTTCCATTTAAATAGTGTAATGGGAATTTTGGAAAATATTTTTTATTCAAAATGTCCACTTCAACAATGATCTTTCTTGTAAGCTTAGTCAGTCATTTGTCATATACATTTTGTTCAAGTGGAGAAAACAAATATTAAAGGAAAACAATTTGTCTAAAAACATCTTCCCTTCATTAAGGAGCTTTATGTTCTAATGTCTGAAAGAGAAAGTCTGCTTTAATGGCTGCTGGGAGCTGGGGATCTCTCTGTCAGACACTCACTGAGGCATTCTTTCTGGGTAATAGAGGCTATTTATGGGGCTTTTCATGACCTTTCTTCTTGGTACTACCACCAGAGGAATACTGTAGGCATCTCTTTTGCATCCACATATCTGCTTGCTCACGGATTATTGTCTCTATTGTTTTCTTCATTTTGAAGAAAAATGTTGCATGTAATTAAAACAAGATAACAGCACAGTACTGTGTGTTCTATCACACATCTAACCAGTCCCCGCAGTCATTACACATACTAACGTACATTACACTGTGGAGACAGAGATATTGAAACAAAGCTCCTTGTTTTATCACCTGGTGCATTAGGAAGCCTGTCCCACATTTTGAAAGACACTTCTTCAGGAAGAAAAGTACTTTTTGGTTTTTAGTAGTACAAGACAAACCTTCTTGTAAAAGGAAAAAAAAAAAAAAATATAATTGTTTACCCAAATCCCACAGTCCTTCCAAGTTAAATTGAAAACCTATTTACTTAAACTAATCCATTTAATTTTGCATTGTGAGAACCAGACATACTGGCTTTGATTCAGAACCAAGTTCCAGAAAACACCTCTGCATAAGCTCCTGATTCTGAAAACACCTCTTCACTTTAAACAGAGCCACTTTGGGTGCAAAATAGTAAAAAAAAAAGTTGCTCATTTTGGGAATGCCTAACTACCAGCAGCAGTAAACCTCTAGAGACACATGCTTTAGCACTAGCGAGTAGCCTCCCAAAGAGTCTCAAATTCCTGCACGTACATTTTTTGAAAAGAAGCATTTTTACAGCAAAGTTCAGTGATTTACTAAGAAATGGTCTTTGGTTTTCAAGTTTAAGAAGAAAGCAGATTTAGTGCATTGCATTTCATTCCAAATAAATTGGTATCAGACTTTAAGCAGAAAAACGTACACATTCTGTCAGAATTACTGCTAATTACTAGCCCTTCATCTAATGACAATAAAGTTGGACCTAAGTAATGAATGTCTCAACTGGACCCAGGTGCCCAAGCTCAGGCAATTCCATGCTACAGAACTACAAGAGAGCCAGGAATACAAGGAGTGTCAGCACCAAGCAGTCTGATGTGGAGGTGGTGTTTTTGCATATGAGTACAACCACAGGTTAAAAAACAAGATTCTGAAGCAACACTAGTCAGTACAATCTCCATTAAAGCAAAAACTGGTTAGCTAAGCTATCACATAGTTGAGAAGCACTGGGGATAATTGCTACTATGTCCTGCTGCCCAAGTTTCCCCTATGGTTCCAATTTGATACGAAAGTTGAGAGCTAGATGAGATTCTGAAAAATAAATAATTCAGAAGGTTATTAAGGTTGTACAATCCAGCATGTAAAAGTTTGGAGATACTAGGTAGCTGTTTCCTTTTCAAACCTGAGTAAGGCTGTTTGTGTATGTATCCATAATGAGAAAATAGTCCTGAATTTTATGAAACAACTTATCACAAAATTCTCTCAAGTGAGAAAGACTCCCCAAGCTGGAGTCTCAGAGACCTGGGTACACAGCACAGACTTCTACCACTGGCTGTGATGAGAAGTCTGGCAACAATAAGCAGACTGTTATCATCACAAGGGATCAAGTGCTTGAAGCAGGGAGGGTTTCACTGTCTCCTTGTTCTCTGGTTCAGTGCTTAACACCGTAATTGTCTCTGCATTTGCTTCTTCCAGCTGCCAGGGTAAGTCCGGCGCAGTCCCTGCAGTCTGGTGATGCAGCATGCTCAGCACAATTTCTGGACCGAATCCAGAGAGCTTTTATTTTATTTTCAGATGAACATTAGAATAACCAGATGAGCACGGCTAGGCTTAACACCGTTGCAAGTACTTGCCCATAGCCCTGCTCTGTCCTCACCAGACCCCTCTGCAAGTTGTTGCCAGACTTCATCCCAGCTCAAGCTGCCACTGCCAATTGCTTTCAGAGTGCTGGTCGGGTGGGTCAAAGGTGCAACGGCCAAATATAAACAGATTGGACATCTCTGAAGCAACTTTAGTTATTCTTTTTCTCTTTAATGTATACAGACAGGCATACAGTATCAGCCACTGATTTACAAGGTACGACTCATGCCTCTCAGTTTAAGACACAGGGGCCACCTGAATGCCTTGCAATAGCACATCTAACCCCCTCAAGAAACACTGAATAAACCACAGTGCCCACTCCCACCAGATTGCCTGTGGGCTGGAATAAAGAACGAATGATTCTGGCCCTACGGATATCTTCTAGACAGAAAGCATGCATGGGTTACTATGATTTCCTTTGGCTGTTCTTGCAAATTACACAGGTTTGTTAGATGGCCATCACCTTGCACAGTCCCTCTAAGGCCAATAGCAGAAGCAACCCGGAGAACTCAAGTGACTATTCCAACGCACAGCCACTGAGTATGGTCAGGTCGAGGCTTTTCAGAAACTCATCTTGGATTTTCAAGAAGCTGGAGAAGACAGATCTCTGATGTTAGAGCAAATTCTGTCTGCCAATTTTTAAACAAAGAGTGACCAAACCTTTCTAATTAAATCAGTTAAACGTTTTGCTTATGATGAGGAAAAGCTAACCTCCTCCTTTCCTCAGATTGCTGTACTCTTGGATGCAGCTGAACTATTTTTCCTGACTGTTCTCTAAAACATTTAGCCTGAAGCAAATATTTGCATAAAAAGTTTTAGTTTGAATAATTAAAACCTGGCAAGTGAAAATGCCAGTTGCTGGACTACCTTAAGAGTAAACAGTATTACCAACTCCATCTGCAACAGACACTTGCATAACATTTTATGAAACCCTTTAGGAGAGAAAAGGCTTACACTTTCTCTGCTGACAATACTAATAATTTTGGATAGGAGAGCACTACAAATCTTCCAAGTCAGAGACATCACTGATAAAAAGCAGACAAGAACCAGAAAAGATCATAGCTCTACTTCCTAAACATCATAATATAGCTGCTGCGCAAAATCCGTGTGAAAGCGTAGCCTATTTTTCAGACAGCAGTCTACAAAACAGAGGCACATTCTTTTTGCATTAACAACAACAAAAAAAGTAATCACGAAAACAAAGTTTGACTGCAAAGACTTTAAGTTATAGATCTTATTTGAGCACTTATTCTGCTAAATGTGGATGCGACGTTATATGGCTAAGATGCATCAGAATGGTACGTATGCAGAAGGCTTTTAATACATCAGTGGTAGATTGCCTCAGCTTATTAATTAATGGACTCTAAGCCACTGACTAATCTTTTATTAAGACATAAAGGAATAACTTATTTATAGGCAATGTATAAATGTATTCTTCCTAGTATCTGTAACCAAACATTTGGCAGATGAAACGTGTCAAAAGAAAACCAAAAAAGAAGCTGAAAAGAAAGACAGAATAAGGGATGGGGTTTAGAACCCAGCCCTCTCCCCAGAATTACAGGTCCTCTTTAAAGATGAGTTAGATAAATATCTTTCATGAAAAGCTTAAATGTCTTGCTGATCCTGCCTTAGGATAGGAGGAGGATTAGTCAACCCCCCTGAGGTTGCCTTTCATCAAAACTGCCTATAATGCTATGCTTGTAAAACGTTAGGGATTATCTTGGCAGTAAGACTGTCTCCTGTTAGAACAAGACCTTAAAGAGAAGAATTAATGACTTTGACTAATTGGATAATGCAGCAAAGAATGGGTCATGTTCTGCACTGAGGTCAAGCTCTGGTGCTGTTCGGGCTAAGCAAGCTGGCATGACACTGCATTCCAGCTAGCTCTTGGCTATCCATACTGAAAAGTTGTGGCCAGCGTGGTGTTTGGCAACTTGATCCTTCAAAGGTCATCTTCTAACATGATAAATGCTAGCAGCGAGGACAGGCCCTAACTGCTGTCTGGTGCGCACAACACTGTTCAGAGATAAGCACGATGAATTCCTGTACTTGCGGGTTAGAAATACCAGCTAGCTGTTTGATGTGCTGTGACAGTATGGGAGGTGACCTTTCCCCTTGCTTGCTCTTCTCATCATCTGCTCGTTGATACAGCAGCATCTGACCGCAGACTGCAAAGGAAACAGCCTTTATACCATGTAACAGCAGCTGCTACAGCCTGCGCCCAGAGCAAGCCATGCAAGAGGCACCCACTCTGGATGCCTCGCTGCTCGACACTAACACACTAGAGGGATGCCTTTGATCAGCTACAGCAAGAGCTCGTTCCTGTTGATGTGCTCCAGAACAAGTGTGTGCCCTTCACAAGGGGCTGCAGGCCTGAGCTAGTCTCAGCAAGAGCAGGAGCCTCACTGAGCACCAGGGTGTACCCCCAGCTGACAAAAGTCTGGGGAGGGGGAAGAGGGGGTAGGCCCCTCTCAGGCTGCATTGCACCAAGGGTGCGATTAACACCCAGAAGACTTCAGGGGAAATCTCTCTCGTGATATACTCATCCTTTAAAAGTTTTAGTGGGAGACTCCCTTGTCTCCATTCCAGTCCCAACCCATCAGCCTAAGCAGAGCTTGACCTTCAGCATCCTTGAACAGTTCAAATATGACTCTGCTGTAAATATATTTTCCAGCTACTCACAGACCGCACCATGGTGCGTAACTCACACCTCATTGTCCCTTCCCAGAGAGAAGCAGTCTTTTTGCAAAGATGCTCCTTAAAATTGGACAGCCTTACAGCACGTGTTCTGGACCGACCTCAAGTGGCGATCAAAGCATTCCTCTATCCCAGTGCAGGCTCTCCTGGCCTTATAAACACCTCAGTAAGGACCCCAAATAATCTTTGCTGCCGTGCCATTATTTATTCTGTTTTTAAAAAAAGCATATCCTCTGTGGGGCTTTTGTTTCTTGCAGTCACTTGATTGCATTTAGCCTTTTACTGCTTTAGTGAACTAATTTTCAATCAACTTAAAAATGAATTCCAAATGCAGGGTCCATAATTAAAAAGAAACAGTTAATCCTTTGTCACAATCTGAGTCCAAAATTATGCTTCTAAATTATTCGGACAATCATTCAGGAAAGAAAAAAATTCTCTCTCCCAAGCCTGATTATATCAATGCTCTAAAGAAACATTTCTTCCTTAGGCCTCTGATTTCCCTGGTGGCTGTGCTATAAACCCTGAACTTCTTAAATGTCACTTAATTTATATGATTTTTCTGTTTACCCTTTTAAAATGACAAGTTGTTCTGTAGTATTTATGTCTGTTTGAAAATTAGATATCATGGCCAATCCAGTGCTGCAGTTGCATTTCTGTTAGCTTAAGCTTAGTAAGCACTTACCATAAAAAGAAAAAAATAAAAACATGCCTACTCTGACTTTTGCAGTCTTTCCTCTGTTACAATGTCCACCGTTTTTTTAAAAAACTACTCATTTAACTTTGTACGTGTTGATTCTTAACAGTGTAAGAGATTTAAACTGATTGTTACTTTGCCTTTGGTGAGCAATCGAAGAAGTTACGGGCCTGCTTTTAACTCTCCACTGCTGACATGGGTTAATTAATTTCACTCCAGCATGTAGTCCCCAGTGAACTCTCCTCATGTGGCATCACCTTGCAGCGGGCAGTGGCTTGCGAACATTATGATCTTTTCAGAAGACCTTCTGACAGTAATGAAATTAAATTGACCTGTATTGCATCTGGTCTCAATGAATTAAGATGGCAAGATTTGTAGGCACCCATTTTGACTGGAGAAGTGTAGCCCAACTCCCCAGATCATGCTGAATTTTAAACAATAATAATTTTACGGTCTTTCCAGAAGGCCATCCCCATTAACACAGGAAAGGCAAAACAAGTTTATCATACTAAACAGGTACATATAAATTACCTCCCTGTTTATAACCCGTTTTTATAGTTATAACCATGAAAAAAAGTTAATTAATCCTGAAAATAACCTATTTGGCAAAATATTTTTAAAGACTTGTAGAGAATACTCTCATTCTAGTTGAGTCTGTGAAGATTCACACTACCATCAGGAAGAGAATTTATTAAAATGTAAAAAGATTTTGTTATTCTTACCTAAGGAGAAAAGCCTTATGTTACTGCACTGCTTGTACATCTCTAATAACTTTTGAGAATAACAATATTTTAACTAAATTCATTGGATAGGGGAGGCCTCAGACATGGGCATTTCCAAAGGTTTGGAAAAGAAGGGGCTAAACTGACCCACAGAAAAGTTCTCTTTGCAGAGAAAGACTGTCTCTGAGCTCCGGCACGGTACTAGATGTTAAAGGAGCCATAGAATCATAGAATGTTATGGGTTGGAAGGTACCTTGGGAGATCATCGAGTCCAATCCCCTTGCCAGAGCAGGGTCACCCAGGGCAGGCCCCACAGGAACAAATCCAGGCAGGGCTGGAAAGTCTCTAGAGAAGGAGACTCCACACCCTCTCTGGGCAGCCTGGGCCAGGCTCTGTCACTCTCACAGGGAAGAAGTTTTTCCTCATGTT